>JAWNPS010000309.1:0-111125 GCA_035047385.1 Drosophila tripunctata
TACATGTTCTTGCAGCAGCTACTCCAATTTGAACTCATCTAATTGGAAACGAAGCTCAGAGGGTATTATTCGGTCGACATGCCCGACTGACATTTTCTTTCTTGTTTTTTATCACACTGCTGGTTTTTCTTATTAATGACAGCATTTATGTTCCCCGCGTGGTCTGTATCTACAAATTAAATGTTATTCATGTTATGTGTAAAATTGTAATTAATGACTGAAAGACATTTTCTGTTTTGAAGTTTAGTTTTGACATGGTTCATTCTCTAATCTAGTCTAATCCATAAAGTTGGATACTAAAAACCCAAAATCTTGAAGTTTCCTTTGAATTTGTCTATTTAATAAGGTTGACTTTTAAGTATTCAATACCTTAAACCTTTATACCTTGAAGTGGTTAAGGATGTGCACAATTTCCGCCTTCTTGACACACAATTACAAAATAAAACTGAACCGTTTCTGTTACACCCCCATAAACTGTAAAAGTGTTCCGAAACCTTGATTCTGAAGTAATGCCATTCTCAATGTATATAAAGCTCTACCGAAACTTGTACTGATTTCTTTCATGTCATACACTTCGGTTCGACTGGGCTGTCATTCAAGGTTATTCACCAAACAAAAACAGCTACTATAACATTTATTTGATTAAATTGGGCTAATAAACAGTGATTGTGATTGTGGCAGCAAATAAAGACCAGTCTAAATACCAATTGCCATAACCATTGCCAATGGTCCATACAAACCAGCCAAATTGGCTATGAAAATATGGCAAATTGACGGAACAACAACAATTAAAATACACATTGGCCAAATATGACAAATGTAAACAACAATAATGCCAATGGCAGCCATCGATCAACATAATAATGAACGAAAGCGAATTCGAATGCGAATGCAAATGATCATTGTAAAATGCCAACGGAACCCGGACGTCAGAGTTTCAGTTCGATAATCCAAATTCCAACACGAGTATAAAATTTAATTGCCTACAAATTGGCGCGCTGAGTTTTATTGCATTTTAAAAATATGTACATAGCACATACAATATAACCCAACTGGGCGGAGCTTTATATGCTATATAGAAAAAGTAGTCTTATTTATCCCACTTCCTCTCTCACTCTCTATTTCTCGCTCTCTTACTCTGTGTGGGTGGCAATTTTTTACAGCAAACGGCAAACAAATATTTGATTTAGTCTAAGGCCTATGATTTATTTACTATTTCCTAATGTTCCGCCTAATAATGTGTTTGGGAAACTCATTTCACTACATAAACTCAACCAAAGCAATCAACATTTTACATGTGTGTAAGCGTAATTGAATTTGATAATTTATTCAGTTGATGAAATAACAGCTTTTGAGAGCAGAAACTATTAATAAAACACATAATTAATAATATTAGGATATATAATAATAGCTAGTTGAAATGAAACATTAGTTTAAACAAAGTTTACAAACATGAATTATGTGGAAAGTAAATATTTAATAACAAGTGGATTAGTAATCTATGTAAATATGAATTTGGAATCCGTTAACTAGCTAAAGATTAGAATGTCTGCTAATCTTTCAATCAAGTTTATAAAACTCTACTGAATTTTACCTTTATATAGACATTACTTTAAATTATTTGTAGAGATCTAATTAAAAAAATTTAATTTTTTTCTGACCCTTGAACAGTGCAATCGCTACTTTCATTATTTAAATACATCTTAGTTTAAAGAAGTTTGATTTAAACATGATTTAAGAATAGAAGAATAAAGTATATTGGTTTTGTAACTCACTGAAGGAGGCGTGGCAGACCCTATAAAGTATATACATATATTCCAGATGAGCATCAACAGCCGAGTCGATATAACCATGTCCGTTCATAGGTGCAAACAGCTGGAAATGCTTAGTTTAAAAATTTTTTTGTTTTTTTAAGCAATCGGAACAAAACTTACCTAATTTTGTGTGCAAACCAAATATCATTTTGATCAAGCAAAGAAATAAAATCTTTATCGTGCCAACAAAAACCTTTCTTCCTTGTTCCTACTTACTTTATATACATTTTATGGTTCCATACCTTATTTTCAAATCCATTTTGTTAGTAATTTCATTCTTAGCGAGTTATGCAGTTTTAATTAAGTTATATTTACTAATGATAACATCTGAAATAATATTACAAAGCTCCAACTTATATAAACTAATCGATTAAGTTTTACCAACATTTTGAGGATTAAAATTTCGAAAATAAAGATCTTCGGCAAATCTAATAGTGCAAAACAAATATAAAAGTTACGATTTTATTGTTTTTAAACGAGTTTAATTAAAGTTTTGATATTAATTCATTAAATTATTTGTATTATAAAGTAATATTCCATACCATATGAGTGTGTTGAATAATTGCCATTGAATGTTGCTGGCCTCTGTTGTTATTGTCTGATTTTTTGCAATATTAACCCCAACACTTAAACTTTGGCACTTGAGTCGTCTACTTAAGTATTTAATGAATCAGATTCTATAGCAGATACATATAGACAAAATCTACTTAAGGCGCCAGAGTGCCATTCCAAGTGTTCTTAAGAAATTCACAAAAAAACCTACCCTCAGCTTTTTAGCTGAAAAAATTTGTAAAAATCTCTTGGAAATTAATCATAATCTCAAATAGATTTCAACATATTGATTTTGGACTGCTGAATTCGAATTGCTCAATAGCATTTATGTTTAAGTGTTGGGCTTACCAAATCATCATGTTTGCTGAATGGGATCGCTTTTAAATATAACAAAATGCCAACTAAATGGCAATTAAATGTATAAACAAAGACACCGAGCTGGAGCCAGAAGACAGTTGCTTCCTGCAGCGCCGACTCTTTCGATTGCGGGACTATTATAAATGTTTATCGGGACTCCTCGACTACTGACTCCACGCAAGTGCACTTGAACCGAGTGCGTTCCGGGGACACGTTTTGTGGAGCAAACGCCTCTGCAGCTCATTATGCATGCACAAACTGACATTGAAGTGGGTGCGACGGCAGCGGGAAATCCCCATCTCCATATCTATCTATATACCCAATTCCATTTCATTCCCTTTTTAGCATATGAGTAGAAAGTTCATGCGCCGCGGCGTTAGGGTTAGGATTGCCCATTGGCTTTATTATTGGTATTAGTAACACATGATTACGTTATATTGTAAACAAAAGCACAGATAAACAGACAAACAGAGGCATGAACACGGATACGGACACACGTACGGCAGCAACAACAGCAACAGCAACAGCAATAGCAACATAGTCTAATGATATGTTAATGCAGATGGCGCACTGGGCGTATGAGTGCCATGAGTACTCGTTTTGGGAGTTGAGTTGAGTGCAAGTATGAGGCAAGGCGGCAACTGTTTGTCTGTCAACGGCTTGAGCAAATAAACTTCAGTTTCTTTTGGTTATTTGTCGTTGGCTGGAATGTCTTCTGCCTCTGTAAACAGAACGCTGCAGTAGCCGCAGCAGAAGCAGCAAAGCACTGCTCCTGACATTAAAGTGTGAGGCGAAGTTCATTGAGAATTGTGCACAGTTTTCCCTTAATGTTTTCTCAAGTGAAATTGTTAATTGAGCGCCAGAGATGATAGCTGGAAATTATGAATGTAAATTTACATACAGCACATAAAGTTGAATGTTCATTAATGAGCTTTTGTTGCTAGAAGTAAACAAACAAATTACATAATGAATTGTATTTTAATGAATATTATAGTTTTTATTGCGAATTACATATTTATAACATTGTAATATCCTTGCAAAAATATTCTTTTTAATATTTAAGAAATTTTAAGTAGATTTAAGAAATTATGCATTCTTATTTTCATTGTTTTTTACTCAATGACAGAATAAAATATTAAACTTGAATTTCTATATTTAAATAATAAAAAAAGCTAAATCACTGCTCAAGAGCCGAACAACAGTTTTGTTTATTACATCAAATCACAACAAAGAACTTCAAGTAATTTCGTTATGATGTTAAAATTCTGATAAATTTGATAAAAATAAGTTAAGCAAGCATTCTAACTTTTCGCTTGTTAAATTACTTCTGCAAAAAATTTTAAGACATACATTAAGCTTACAAATAATAATTGTAAATGGTATTTATTTGTTTACAGCAATTTATTATCAATAGTTAAATAAAAATGTGTTAATATTAATTCGAGATACATATACGAGTATATTCAAAATAAATATACATACATATATTGTTTGCAAGTGAAACAAGAAAGAAAATGTCAGTCGGGCATGCCGACCGTGTAATACCCTCTGAGCTTCGTTTCCAATTAGATGAGTTCCAATTGGAGTGCCTGCTGCAAGAACTTAACATGCACACATATTTGTATGTCTACCTCGCTCACACGTTTTTCGTTTTCGTTGCTTGTGTGCAGAGCTCAGTGCAATGCACGTGGTTATGCCTTGCTTGAATGTAACGATTTGCGTTGTGTGACGAACTTTTTTAATTATAGTCCGATTTTAATGTAATTTGCAGGATCGTTTGATATTGTTTGTCTCCAAGTATACGCTAAGTTGCAAAACTATACGTTAAGAAATAAGTGAATCGCAAGCATGCGAAATTTTAACGGAATCGTGTGTTTTTTGGGCGAAGGGGGCGTGGCATCCAAAAAAATTTTGATGGCATTGTCTTTATATTGTAAATAGCAACCTGGATGCCAAACGGACAGACGGACAGACGGACATGGCTATATCGACTCGGCTTGTGATGCTGATCCAGAATATATATACTTTATGGGGTCTGCCACGCCTCCTTCTGCCTGTTACATACTTTTGACAAACCCAATATACCCCTCACAGGGTATAAAAATAAAATATAATTTTGTAAGCTCAAATATAAATTCAGTCAAATTATTAACACTTAATAAACAATGTTTATTAAACATTTCAATTGATGAATATAAATGTTTAAATTATTATTTCCATATATTTTAATTTTTAAACTGACCATTAAAAAGTTGTAAATACAAAATTTAAAATTTATTCTTAGAGCAATTCAAAAATTTTATACATATTAATAAGAAAAATATAATTATTTATATACATTAAACACTTAATATTGTATGATTCAAGAAAGACAATTAATTTATATATTTGTATTTATTAAGATTTTCATATTTGTTTTTTACATATATATATTTACATTATTACTATATTATCCGATAAGTAATTGGCACTAATTAAATACTAAAAGTAAAAATGTTTCAAAAATTAATGACACATTTATTTTGTGATCAAACTAATAAAAGCAGTCTTTAACCTAAGGTATTTTCTCTAATTCCTCATCTTTTTATAATAAATACTTTTTATTGTTTAATAAAATGATTGTAAGATTGATTCATTAATATACATTTTCATTTAATTGAGTGCATTAATTTATATGTATACCTTTATAGATTCTTCAATGATTATTTCCTTCATAAATTTTATAAAATTTTAATAATAAATTTGTTAGTTCAAAGGAACTATACGCTTTTACTTACCAATATGTATATATGTGCTTAATTCAATAAGTATATTGTGACTTAAACTCAACTTTTGATGAATGTAATCCAATCAAAAGCACGTCCAACAAATGCTGACCAGCCTTGACTGAATTGAAGTCCTTTTCTTCGACTCCTTGCCCCATTTTCCGAGCACCTGCTTCACTAAACTCAATGCGACTCTTGGGTCCTGTAGTTGTCGACACGCCGCAGCGTTTAAGTGTAATTTTCTTCTTATTCAATTGAAGCATGTCCTTTGCTTTTGGCAGGGATAACTGAGGATAACTCACTGCAATGCACTGAGTTGGTCTGTCGACTTTTCGGACGCTTTTCGCTGTTACAAATTCTGGCTCGTTACAAATTCACTTCAGACGCTGCTTTCACTTGAGATCCACATAATGGCTGTTCATTTGCGCCGTCGCCGTGAAAATTGCAAGAAAATGTTCTTATTCGCAACGACTCAGGACAATTGCGTACGTGTGCCAGGCGTCTAAGAAGATGATGATGGCACAAGCAAAATAAAAGTACAAAAATAAATACAGAGAAAAAGAAAAAGTAAAGCTAAACTGAGGTGGCATCAGCTCATCATCTTGTCCTGTGTGCCATGTAATTTGCTCTCTTGCCATGTGCTTCATCAGAAAGGAAATTGAAAATTGCTTCTAATGGCTGCTGCCAGTGGGTGTGGCACTGTGTGGTCCTGTGTGGCAGGCACAAGATGCCACAAAAAAATACAACAAAAATGTATCGTTTAATGATTATGAAAAAAAATAAAGAAATGACACTATGAAAATGTGGGTGGAATTCATTTGAATCGTAAATTACGCTCCTTACTTGCCAAAGGTCTAAACCGAACCTAACGAAGCATTAAGAAGATGTTAACAAGCACAAGAAACTGAGAAAAAGTACGAATAAAGATGGAAATTATCATAAAGTCGATTTATGCGTACCGTAAAATTTGAGTTAATTCTTGTGTTAAGATTTCAATTAGTTAGTTCCACATGAATGTTCAGTTTAGAATATAATAAAGGTCAGTTGGACTGAGAGAGGTTGCTATATAAGACATGATTTTAATACTGAAACCAAAGGTATAGCATCAACATACATATTATTAAATATCTTTATTTAAGCAATTAACTTATACTTTCGCTAATTTATGCAAATTAATTGATTTCTCTTGTGGTTTTCACATATCTTTAATAGGTAAATTTTGTAAATAGTTCCTGGGACTCTAAGCTGGTACTCGGACTTTTCTTTGAAAGTTACCAAATATTAACATTATCTACCTAATACGTATTTCACCAATATGTGCTTATATTTCAAACTTAGCCATGCTTCACTGTACAACTAATCCATTTAAAATTTGTTTACACTAAACAATGAACACTTAAACAGACTTTAAGCGCTTTGCTTTTTTATGATGTTCCAAATACAAAATAGTATATTAAAAACAACACAGATCGTCAGTTGTCTAAGCAGTCCAAAAGTGCCTTAGAGGTGTTAAACAAGCACAAAAGATATTCCTCTGGATAGAACAGTCATCAAGCAGAAGTGTAAAAAGGAAACTGATTCACAGCAACTATTTAGAGAAATCTGTTTATTTGTATTTTCTTTTTTAGGTTTTTTCCTCTCCAAAAGCAAAACACTTTACATTGCCAAATATGATATTGTGAACTCATCGTAGGCTCCGAACACAGTTCAGATCAGATCGATAGACATAGATATTTCAAGTGATTTTTACTGGATTGTTAGCAGCGCTCTGGCAGCTGATAAGCCAACGAAAAACAATTCCATGATGCAACACATTTAACAAATCTTACGCACACTTCCAATGAAATCTTTTTGGGTTTTGGCCATGCCGTTGTCTTGGCCATGCCTTTAATTGTCGAGTATTACGACGAGTCGGCAGCTCCATTAAAAATGCTAATTAAGTTGCCTCAATGGCACAATGGCACATGTGTCTGCTGCTTCTCTATCTCTCCTTCTCTTTTGGCCGGCAATACCACAAATTTTTATCTAAACAGCTCGCTAAACAACAACAACAAGAACATTAGCACTAACGGCAACTATTTGTATTTGTAGCTAGGATCAACTCAACATTCGCCGATTTGAATGGCTGCCTATAAAAAATTCGTTTTATACATGCGGTAAAATTTGAAATTTTTTAGGCGAAATTTGAACAATAAACAAAATCACAAAAACCAAAACATTTATCATTTCATTTTGTTCCTGTTGAAGCTGCCGAAATCATTTAAATGCTTCTTTATTTCAAGCCAAATAAGCAAAGGAGTGCCCCATCCAACGAGGGGCATGGAGGATACTGGGGAATTCTGCTTGCCACATTGCGCAAAGATTTCAACAGCTGCCGACCGACGGCAGCCGCAGTCGCAACGATGAGGTTGAGGTTGAGATTGAAATTCAAATTTCAAATTGAGGTGGGTGGCCATTTTGTCTTGACGAAAGGGCGAGCGAGATAGAGAGGTAAAGTGAGAGAGAGAGCTGTTAGTTTTGGGATACTGGGCGGCGCATATGGCATCCCCAAGTGATGGACTCTAAAACGGTGTAGGGGGAAGTACATACACACACCGCTGTGTGTGGGTGCACCACCATCAACAACTTGCGCAAATAGCATCATCATCAACAACAATTGGAACGAGTAGTAATATTATTATTATTATTAGTATTATTTCATAGGCGTGGTGGTGTGTTCCCATGAAATTTTCGGGACCGCACACAGTCATTCCGTTCATTTCGTGCTTCGCTTTTCGGTTGGTTAATGAAAATGCTGAAAAACAATTAACTATAAATTAAACGCACAATTTTCAAAACAAAATAAACATAAATAGCACAGCGCATCATTGTTGTACTTTGCTTTTGCTCCGTGTGTTTGTTTACATAATTCGGCTACGAAACGTTTCATTTACTCATCCATCCGAAACTGATCAGAACTGATCTGATCTGATGTACGGCATCTTCGTCTCAGCCCCTTAACGCAGAAATCCATTATACTTGCGCGATTAGTACCGGGAAGGCAATTAGGCAATGTCGTTTGCCCCGAACCAATCTTAACGCAACTCAACTCCTTCCCGATCATGTCCGACGTCCCGACTGTCCGTGGTCGTCGATCTCATAAAATCAAGAGCACAACTTCAATAACACAACAAAAGAGAGTATTATAGTATATACGAAAGTAGAGTAGGATCGATTTTTGTATACCCTATAATAAAACCAGCAAATTATCATAAGCATACGCATTAGAATAGCCATTAGCATTAGCATTTGTATTGACATTAGTATTGACATTGGCATTATCATTAGCATTATCATTAAAATTAGCATTAGCATTAGTAAAGGCATTACCATTAGCATTTGTATTGCATTAAAATTAATATAATCATTAGCATTAGAATTTGAATTAGTATAAGAATTAGCAATAGCATTAGAATTAGTATCAGCATCAGTACAAGCACCAGAATTAGCAATACCATTAGTATTAGTATAAGCATTGGCAATAGTATTGCATTATCATTAGCACTGGCTCAAGCATAAGCATTTCCATTAGCATCAATATTAGCATTAGCATTTGTATCGACATTAGTATTGATATTGGCATTATTATTATCAATATCATTAGTATTGGTATTGCATTAAAATTAACACTAGCATTAGCATTAGTAGTATCATTAGCATTGGTATTGGCATTATCATTAGAATTCGAATTTGTATTAGAATAAGCATTAGCATTGCCTTTAGCATTATCATTAGAGTTATTATTAGAATGTGCATTAGCATTAGAATTAGTATTTGAATTAGCATTAGCATTAACACTAGCATTAGTATTAGTATAAGCATTGGCATTAATATTGCATTAGCATTAGAATTTGCTCTGACATAAGCATTTTCACTATCATAATTATTATCATTAGCACTAGCATTAGCATTATCATAAACATTAGCATTGATATTAGTATTGCATTATCATTAGCATTGGCATGTAGCATTAACATTAGCATTCGCATTAGTATTAGAATTAGCATTAGCAGTAGCATTACGAATTTGTGTAATTTACATCTTATCTTTTTATTGCTCTTTTAATTTTCTCACTGCATTTATATACCCCACTTGGATAGCATATTTCAGCTCCATTGGCTGCGCTAACTTGATGAATTTGTCGTAGAGTTATTTCTACCAAGAAGTTCGGCTGTTACATAAACAAGCCCGCCTAGGAACAACACGTGCAACAACAACAACAACAACAACAATACCAGAAGAAGCAGCAGCAATAACAAAAGCAAATGAAAGCAAGAGCGGTAGCTGCAAATCGAAGTGTCAGGTCGGTGCAATCTCCTCGCATACTCATGATGCTGATGCTCCTTTTAGAGCTGGCGCACATATGTGCAACAGACGCAGACGCAGCGAGCCAAGTCAGTGGGAATGAGAAAGGGTAGAGGGGAATTGAAAAGGGGATAGAGGAATGGAAATGAGAATCAAGTGAACGATGAGACAAGAACGCTAAAAACGCTAAAGCAAAGTGCATGCAAATGGGCTAAAACAAAAACGAAATGCATTTTACAATAAGTGAACATTTTCAGCTGGCGCAAGTGCATTTTGTTTATACTTTAATCTGTCCGTTCAGGGTTTGTGTAATGTTTTTGCTTTTGATTTTTGCAAAACAGCGACAGCCATTTGCCATTAAAATGCACTCTCAATGGCCGCTTAAGAATGCAGGCCCCAAAAATGTTTAAGAAAATATCGCAAAATGCACACAAATTTGTTTATGCCAATTCACTGACGTTGCTGTTTAAGACGGGACGGACAAAGAGACGGACGCAAAGGCCGTTGACAGGCAGCAACTAATTGCAGTTCAAAGATTACACATACGCCACTTGTGGCCGTGACTAATTTGCATATTAAACCAACAGCAGACGGTGAGTACATCTATACATATGAAAAGGACTCCACGACGCGGTCTCTTAAAAGGATTGTCCTCTCAAGTAGCTAACGCTGACATTGTGAAGCGGCATGTTAACGCCCCATAAAAAAGGGATGCATAAACAAATGTTCACACAGCTCACAATATAAACAAATTAGTAGAGTTGCCGCTGTTTACTGCAGGACGAAGGAAATGAACAGATGATGCATCATATAGCGTCGAACCACATGCCACATGCCGCGCAACGCCTTTAACCCCTTAGCAGGAGAGCTGCAGGTTGATGCAGGTCAAGAATTGAAGTCTTTTAACAAAACTAGAAGAAGCATTTTATTTATTAATAAATATTATAAGTATAATATAAGAAACAATTGTTTATCATGTTTAATATCTAAAATATGAATAAAATAATCGCGAATTGATTACATATAAGAGTTGTCCAATAAGTCAAATGTCATGCCAAGTATCCTTATAAGTGATACTGCAAATATTTTGAGCTATCCCACTTACTGAAGGGAAATAAGAGAACTTTCTATATATCAAAGAAAATACTCATTTAAAATAACTTTTTGAGTATAAACCATTACTGAAACTAAGTGGGAGCTTGAAAGAAATTACAATTTTCATTGTAAAGAACTGGCTAACTGAACTCCAGTGGCGAGTGATGAAGATCCTGGTCGTCTAAATGATATTGTGCCGTCAGAAATAGTTAAAAAAAAAGTCCATGTAGTAATTTTGAACGATCGAAGCTAAGGCTATAGATATCTAAGCCGATATGAACTTATATTTAACATAAATAATTGGATAGGATATAACTATTGATTCGCTATTCGCAGTTGGGCTAACTGATACCCAATCCAGCACATTCACATGATTAGGCATCCCTCTGACTATTTCCTCTCTTAAGACCTGAAGAAATAAAATGAGAAGAAAACCGGAAGTTGGGAAATCAGATTTATGGATTGCACAAAAAAACAAAACTATTGGTAAAGCGGTAAACAGGGAGATATAAAGTCAAGTCACTTTGAATCAGACTTATTGTTATCAAGCAACCCTATAAATATTAGTTTACATATTTTAACAACATTTTTTTCAAAGAAAACTGAACAATAATTTTTAATAAATAAAGTACACTTAACATTAAATGTTGTGAATGTGAACAAAGGATTTTATTTCTATTTCAATTTATGAAATTAGAATATATTTTTAAATTTAAAAATAATTTTTTAATGCCAATAATTCAAAAATGAAATGACAAAATTAAAGCCGAAACATTTAAATAAACTACTAGAAATTGTATTTAGTCAGTTCTGTTAGAAATACTTACGCAGTGCAATGTGGAAAATGTGTATTTAATACTCGATTTATGAAAATTAAAGCTAACTAAAATTTTGACACCTTTTCGGTGATGATAGCGGAGTCCAGAAATATATAAGTTCTTAGAATAAATTGGTTAGTTTAACAGAACAGTTCATTGCTTTTCAGCATTAAGTAGCTACTAGCTGTATAATATTTGCACTCAAATTCCCTTAATCATAATTATTGAATGAGCATTCCCAAAAACAAATCCAATTTTTACATCACTTTAGTGTTGATACATATACTACAATTTTCTATAGCTCTGCATTTAAACTGTCATATCATAGACTTTATTTAATTTGTTGGGAGCACTTCCTGTGTTGGCGCGAAAACTGACTTGTGGCAAGAGGTCGAGCGCCTCATAGATGTGCATATGTGTGTGCCTCACACACACCCACACACTTTCACTCACACACATATAGAAAGAGAGAGGAATGCAGACAAGGCTTATTGACACAAGTAATTACAACTGTCAATTGATTTTAGTGTCCCAAATTTGTCATATTTTGCTTTTGGCTTTTAGCTAGAAAATGCGGCTAGAAACATAGACGAGAGTCTATGGAATAGTAGAATAGGATCCATTGAGGAGCGTCCCGTGGTTCTTGTTTATACAGTTGCCAGTCGCACGCTCCACTTGCACAAATAGGGAAAATCTAAAGCAAGAAAGGGGTATAGAGAGTGAGGAGGGAAGAGGGAGAGAAGTTTACCGATCGACAATAATTTAATAGCAATTTGTAATTTGAGAAACATTGTTGCCAAGCGATAGACGGCGCTACCGATCTTCTCAAGTGGATGATGGTGATCATGCAATTGTTCTCATGCCTTTTCCTAATTCATTTCAATTTCCTTTAGTTTGTTTTGGTTCATTTGTTTGTTGATAAACATGGTCCATTGATTTTGTCGCCATTGGGCCACTTGAGCCATGTCCTTGTCGTCGTCAGCCACCAGCTGAGAGCCTAAGGACATGGACAACTCTCTGCCCTCGGTCCGATACTTGTCGCTGATCTGTTGCAAAAGCGCTGTGCAAACTGTATGTGGTTCAGTTGTTTGTGGGTCAGAGACACAGCACCCGTCTGGGAATGACACATTGAAGCACTTCTATGCCGACATTGAGTGGATTGAACGCCGCGGCGTCGCCCAACGTCCTCATCATCAGCATTAAGGAACGAGTGAGTTTCTTTGCCAAATGCAGCCCACACACATTGGCACTTCAATAGAACGGATCTTGAGACACTTTCGATATGATCTGCCTGTCATTTTTAAAGTACTTGTATCATACATACTACTACAGCAGTTGATCAAGTCAAATCTGAGCTCAATCACAAAATGAGGTCACTTGTATATTCAAATTCCACAGATTTCATGAAGATATCAACGAATTATCTTTAACTTTATTATAATAAATTTTATTATAAGTAAACTTAACCCAACTTACGTTTTCTAAAAGTCTTAAGATGTTTTTAAATATATGAATAAAAAATAATGACTTAATAATTCTTAGGCCATTAGTTTTCTTAATCCAAAATCTTTTAATAAATGATTTTAACATAAGAACGTTTTATTTTACTTAACTCATAAAAGTTAATGTTTGTGGAACACTGAATATGAAAGACTTTCTTATTGAGCAAGCCCGATTAAAAATTGCACGTGATTTTTAATGAGTTTAAATAGACGAAATATGTGATTTTGTTTAGACATTTGCTGAAGAAATTATTTTATTCTTTTAATATATGAAACAGTCTCATTCTGAACTGATTTAGTCTCACTTTTCTTCTTTTCCGGCAAAATGACAAACATATCCTAATTGAAAGTCTGTCATTATTTGGGCAAGTTATTAGACTATAAAAATTGCCACCACTACATTATCAGAAATGTTTTAAATAAATTTGTTTTTAGTAAAATAGTACAACAACTCATTTTCGAGAACAAATACGAACAGTATCCTTTAGTTTTGATCGGATGAAAATCTATAAATATACACGGAATTATCCGTTTTTAAAGCAGAATTAACAATATATTTTTTTAAATTATATATTAAGCCTCAAATAGCATTCTCTTGGCATTTTATTTTAAAAATAAAGCTATAAATAGAATATATTTGAATTCTATTCTGAAACTCTCGTATCTAAAATTTGCCATAACCTTTGAAAAAAGTTTTTTCAAGAAACTCGAATGAGAACCGAGTTTAAATTTCGATAAAAATCATGTACAATAATTAATTTTAAATTATAAAAAAGTGTTTTAAGCAACAGGAAATATACTTAAATATAGAAAAATCTTATATTTAGTGCTCGCTCATGAAAATCCCAGATATTTTAATTTTAACTTTATACGGATTGAGGTGGAATTTTATCCGGCATACCGCACTTTACAACTGTATCCTTTAACCTTAAATAATTATTACTTAAATGCAGATTAATTAAAAGCCATAATCGCTATCAGTTGTAATATAACTTAGCTGTCTATGGATTATTATGGTCTGCAACTAAAAACTCTATTTTTACGCAGAAAACAAAATAACATTTAGTTTTCGTTTGCTTGGGTTTTCTGTGTTTTTCTTTACCCTATTTATAATGCACCGATCTTTTATTTTCTTTATTTTTATTCGGAACATTTCGATTTTCTTAAACATTTATTTTAAATTGTTTCGGTTAAATTGAAAATGAATTATTGTATATATTTAAATTTAATTGTGTCGACTGATAATATTTTTACTAATTACATCTCATGTGAAGAATTTAAGCATGCAGATGAGCTAAAATATTTACCTCAGCTGTCACATTCACACAATATATTCTTGACCTGTTTTTGATACACCAAATATTTTATGAGTTTGACAATTTTTAAAACAATTTAGTTGCATATTTGTTAAACTCACAGAAAACTGAAAAAGAAAGTTCATGTTCAAGTTAGAATGAAAGTCTGTGTCAAAAGTTTAAAAATCTTAGAATACATCGGTTTCTCGGTTTCTCCAAACAAACATTCAATATTTGTTTATTAAGCTTCGCAACTATTGCTATTTATCACTTAGTTTATTGTAGCTAGAAATATAAGCCAATAACAAGAATTTTAAATTGTTGACATAATTTTCTTCATGCTGTTTAAGATTGAAAATTAAAACACATTTCTTGTAAATTTCTTTATGTTCATTTATTTAGTGGGAAAGATAAAACTTAAAACTACTAAAGCTATTAGTCGGTTATCGAATCCAACTTTAAACTGCCTACACATAGAAACTAAGAACCTTCTGCTAATACTATCACAAACGCACAATTCCAATCCGTCTTCCTCTGTGGCTCTAATCAATTTCCACATTCTCATCACCATCCTCGGCGGCGGAATGATTGCTCTCAGCGCCACTCTCGAGATGAGCAGGAGTCGGAGTCGAAATGGGACTCGGACAGGGACTGCGTGGATTGCGCGCTGGGGATGATGAGGCCGAAGAGCCGGTGACAAAGCTGCCGGAGAGTGGCGTTTGCTGGGTAGGCGGGGGAATGGGCTGGGGCACCTTTGGATGCGGATAGAAGTAGGGAAAGTGCATCTGTGGCAATGGCAAGCCGCCGTAGGCCAACTGCAGCTGATGCCTGTAGATGTTCAGTAGCGCTGGATCCAGACCATGAGGATAGGCGGCACCGGCTGCACCGGCGGGCGTCATGTGAGCATAGGCGGTGGTGCCGTCTTCCCGGACTAACACCTGGACAGGCACACGCTTGGTGGCACTGAGCAGAGCTGCTTCATGTTGCTGGATTTGCTTGCGCTTGGTCTTGTAGCGACGGTTCTGGAACCAGATCTTCACCTGCGTCTCTGTCAGACGCAACGTTTTGGCCATCTCACTGCGCTCCGGACCGGATAGATAACGCTGCTGGGCAAAGCGACGTTCCAGCTCAAAGACCTGGGCGTGGCTAAAGGCGGCCCTCGAGCGTTTCTTGCGGCTCAGTGCACCGCCACTCAAGCTGTCGTCGTGGGAGAGCGGTGAGGTGTTGCGTCCATAGCCACCAGCGGTGCAGGAGGAGGGTGAACTGCTCAACGGCGGTGGGGAATCGCAATCTACAAAAGCAAGCAAACAAATTGGGGTAAAGTTAGCACAAAAGTTAACACAACAATGGAGATTGGCCTAAAGTCCATTAGCCAAACAATAGAGGCAGACTTACCGGAGTCGTTGCTGGCGTTGCAGCGTCGCATGTCAAGGGGCAGCGCTGCGGCGGACAAGGCGGCGCCAAAGTAGCCCAATTTGCGTTGCATGTAGTCGGCTGTGGAATTGGAACTGGAGGAGGTGCTGGTGGAAGTGGAGGCCTGATTGTTGTTATCCAATGCAGCGGCGGCAGCATAATACTGCAAGTAACTCGACTGCTGGCCGGGATTAGCCGCATTCTCGCTGTGCTGGGCCAACTTGTACAAGCTAAGATCGCGACAGCAAAGCGGTGGTGATTTGGATGCAGCACGTTCCACATGCTTGCCACTCACAGCCGCATCACAGTCCAGTTCCATGCTGGACATGCGACGAGTTGGACTCACGGGTTTACTGCGCGTCAGAATGTCATTGATGGAGAACGGCGTAGACAGAGATTTACTCAGACCCGCAATTGCCGCACCAACACCCGCACTTTCCATATTTAACATATTTTTTAATGTTGTATATTTTCAATTTTCAATTTTCAAACACTTTTCACAGTTCGTTTTTGTACGAGTTTTGCGATTATCCGTTTCGGTTGCTCACGTCTCGAAGGCTGCGTCACGAATGCGCTCTAACGGTCCGTGCCCTGTGCTCTTTAAATATGTGAGTGCTCCCGATCCCCCGGCCTCGAATCACTCACAGAGAGAGAGTGTGCTCTGCACTCAAGTGGTGCGCTGGTGGTGGATTCTGTGCTATTTTTAATACTGCACTGATTTTTGAGCCACTTGGCATTTGGTCTCTGCTCGCTGCGAACCGATTGGCCAACGCTGAACGTTCGAAGAGCGTTTTTGAGTTCCTCTCAAGTGTTTTTGCCAGCGAGTGTCCCTATGTCTGTGTGTGTCTGTGTCTATGCGTAAACATTGTAAACTAGGCCTGTGCCTTTTGTTTAAAGTTTAAGACATTGCTGGAAAGGGTGTGCATCCTGTTTATTGTTTGTATTAGGCAATTGTGCTGCATTGGTACAGTCGCACTAGTTATTGTATTTTGTTTAGTTTCTGGGTTTTGTTTAGTTAAGAAATTATGACGAAAACGTCGTTGTAGTGGGTAAAATAGGATGATAAAGTATGTAAATAAATATTTAAATATTCATTTTAATTTTAAAAGCATTTCAAATATGAATGCCAAAGATCTAATGTGTGAAAGTAAACAATTTAATATTTATTAAATTTTGAAAAAAAAAAATATTTAACTGGTAGGCTAAAGAACAAAAATGTGTTAATAATCAAATAAATATTAACTTTAAAATATAATTTTTTTAAACTGAATGCTAATGAACAAAACAATGACAATAAAACTACCTATTTAGACAATCTTTTGATTTTAATGTGGAATTTTCAATAGTATGCTAGTAACATTTTAACATTAATTTTAATTAAAAATTAACTTAAAATAGGTTGCTAAAGAGCAAAAGTGTAAGTAAACCTGTAAATATTTATTTAAATTTAAATTTATTTAAAATAGGATATTCATTAAAATTTAAATGAACTTAAAATATGTATGTATGTCATAGATCTTATATAAACAGATTAGTAAACAATTTTATATTAAATAAAATTTAAAAAATAATTTTAAATAGAATGCCAAACAGCATAAGTGTATAAATGAACATTTTAGTATTTATTTAAATTAAAATTTAATTTAAAATAGGTTACTAAATAGTACAAATTTGTAAGTAAGCACTTAAATATTTTTATAATTTAAAAAATTATTTAAATTAGTATGCTTTGGAGCAAAAGTGTGAAAAAAATTTATTATAAAAAAAAAAAATTAAAGTAGAAGCTAATAATGTCAGTAAACACTTAAATATAAATTTTAATTTCTAATCCATTTTTTTTAGTAATTTACAACAATTTATAGAAGTAAATTCTGCTACAGCAATAAATGCCTTTGAGTGGTTTTATACAACACTTCTCAACATTAAATTTAGCTTAAGCGCAGCTATAAATGCCATTGAGTGTTTTTGGGGCAAGCAGCGTTTGTCATTGGTTGAGTGTCTTATTAAGAATGCGCTCTGATTGGACGCAGTAGACGCAACTGCAAAATGGCTGCGCGCTTGCTTGCTCTCACTTGCTCTCTCTTTCTCTGTTACCCACTCTCTCACCTTACAAGCAGCCTTGGTCGATTGAGTGGGATGCTGGTGAGCACGAAAGCAAACACATGCTGCTGTTGACTGCTGCTCTTGCTTTTGAGGGCTGCTGCTGCTGCTTCTTTGCTGCTTGCTCTCTGTACGTCTGCTACACTTCACACCTTCGGGCTATAATCTTTTTATTGCCAATTCAATGACTCTTAATGCCAATGGGTTGTCGCCTCGGGCGCAGAAGTCAGAGTGAGCACTGTACCACCAACAAAGGGAGCAGCTTACTTTACTCTTTTTATATATTATTATTATTATTGTTGTTGCTGTTGTTCGCATTGTGTTTTTGCGGTTAGAACTGAGTGAGTAAGTAAGCAGTATTCAAGTGCGCTCAAAGTGATGCGAAATAGTTAGAAAATATTATGGTGGTTACTTTACACATTATATTGTATGTTTTCAATTGACTGCATTTCGATAATACTTGGGTAATTAGAATAATGATGCTTGCCACGCGTATTGCGTGCGTCTTTTGTTCCCAATACGAATACATATATTATAGTATTGTAATATATATACGTTGTTCGCTAATTTCATTCTGTTGTGACTGCTGATGCGATTATCCTTGAATAGTTTATGGCAATCGTCAAAGCAGGTATTCGATTACAACTTGCACTTTGTGGGTGGGAAACAGTAACTTCAACTCATCTCATTTCATCTCGACTCTCAAACGAATGATGAATAGACATTTTCAATTAACTAGAACAGTTCCTACACTTCCTGCACTTCCTTTAGTTCCCCCTGACCACCCACCACCACCCTGAATGAGCAGTTTGCTCATCGTGTTCTCTGTTATGTTGACATTGTTGGTTTTGTCATATTGAATTCGCTTTAATGGTTTATCAAAAAGCACTTCAATTGTTTGCTTTGCTTCGCATTATCATTCATTGCCTTTTTGCCTATTTTGGGGTATTTTCTTGTTGTGAAATTTGATAGCTGTACTTTAACAGTTGGCTGATGATTGATTCTGGCAAGTGTTCCTTACCGTATTTATGTTTAATAAGTGCAGTTAGTTTACACAGATAATAGATTTATGAGCTTTAACACGATGTTATTATTTTCACTTGATTTTAAAGAACGCATTTAACTCAATAGAGTTATTAATATCAGTCCACTATTATTTTAACTGGTCAAGCTAGCACATAATAATTTTCATAATATCCTTTTATTTTGACTCAAATTGGAAGCAAACTCAAAGAAGTATTTGAATTACTTGTGTGACACTGCTTCCATCCACTGCGCACTGCTTCTTAGCATCCACAAATTGCACTGCTTCGTGTGCGCAATAGGTTGAACTGCTTGCAAACTGCTTGGTAATCAAGCAGTGCACACATATTTGTGTGGCCGTTAAATTTCAAAAAATTAAAATGTATGTACAAAGTACATTTACTTTAAATGTTTGTTTTCATTTACAAGGATGTGATATCCAAAATAATAGATAACAATTATGTTTTAAGTATTTCTTTACTTTACAAATATATTAATACTGCGTTTATGGAAAGTATCGTTATTTTTTTTTTAAACTCTTTAGTTTCTATGCAAACTAGTCTCACAATTGATAGAATTAATTTAAAAAGATGCAAACATTTTACCCCAAAAATGTATTAGATCGTTACAGCTATTGAACAGCTATCGTAGAATGAATAAGCCTTATACCAGTCTTTATGTACTGTATACCATATACCTGTGACTTAAAAAACAATATTTTACAAAAAATACTTCAGATAAAATATCAACCAGTCCAGTGAATGTTAACATTCTGATTTCAATTGGACTAGATATTTAAAATGTATCATATAACATTATATAAATATAATATTAATAAACGATTACAGTTTTAACAAAAGCTTTCAGAGATGGAAAGACCTGGAAGAACGATTTTTTCGCAAATATACTGTATATACATATCTGCACATATCACAAGTTAATACACATTTTAATAAAGTTATTTACATAACTTTTAAACACAAATATCAGCTGGAAATTTTAAATATTTCTTTTTAATTCTTAAAAAACATTTTAAAAGACTTACAATAAAAAAATATTTTTTAGCCAGTGCACTGGCAGTGTGTAAAATCAGAAAAAAAAATCGGGATGAACTGTAGCAATGGTATTTTATGAATACAACTTCTTGAGTACTCAAAGAATTTATAGATTTGTTTCAATAATAAATTTTAACTGGAGTTAGAGATATTTTTATAATCGTTACTTAAAAAAATTTAATTTTTTTTAAGGAGACATTAATTTTGATAATGTCATACACACAATACAATTATATAAAGAACTTTTTATGTTGTCTTTGTGTTTATGAAAAAATATATAACGAAATGCCGTGTTAAGTTACAGTATTAGATGATTCCAAACCAACTTTGTTTACAGGTGCTTGAAGTGCATTCGGATATTGCAAGCGGAAGAACCGTCAATATCTAAAGATCAATGAGTCTTTGCATCCGATTTGAAACGATTCAAAGCCTTCGAGTACAAGTATTTTAAAAGTACTCGAACTGAGACTTTCCACAGGCCATAAATCAAATACTTTGAAACGACAAACAGCAACAGTTTTGAATGCAATTACTCAATTAATTTGAATATAATTGTCACAATTTTCCACTTGAAAAGCCGCACAAAGTCAAAACTGATGGATATAAAACAGAAAACGAAAACGATTCATAGTATTTTAATATACAATAGTATATCGTATGTAAGTATGGAGAAGAAGAGGGAAGAGAGAGAATTGTAAAATGAGCTCGCCATTTTTATGGCCACATCAAATGGAAATAAAAACAAAATACCAACAACAAGAACAGCGAAGAAAACTCAATTGGTTTTTCTTTTTGATAAAATGTCAAAGGCTTTAATTCCAACTGATGGAGCGGGGTTAGGGGTAGTGATGCCTAATGGATGGGGTAGCAGCCGAGTAATTGGTGAGGGAGAGCGGGAGGGAGAGGGATATGTTATGAGCAGCAATATATCCACTTGACAGAGCTGGCTGGGATTATAGACAAAGACTCGCAATGACAGCGAAAAGCGTACATGAAGACGAAAAAGAAAATGAAAAAGAAAGGGGAAGGCGGAAAATATATGAAAGTATTATGCAATGCGGCAAAGAAGAAAAGCGCGGAAATGCAGCAGTAAGAATGTTTAGACTAAATGCGCCAATTGTTGATTGTCAATTTGTCAATTGTTAGTATGTTAGTTAGTATATATATACAAAATACACTGATAACATTTTCTAATTTTGATCTTTATACTAAAATGTTTGGTTCTTAAAAATATATAAAATAACTTTATTTTAAAAGCTAAAACATGTGTTTAACAAAAATTAATTTAAGTACTAGTAAGAGTAAAATTATATATAAATATAAAAGTGTTCGGAGATTCCGGAAAAAAACCAAAATGAGAGGATATATTTGGCACTCCGCGCAGAAACGTGTACAAATTACAATACACGTTGTCATACTTTCATATTTTACATATGTTTGCGAATAATTAAAAAACAAAAACAGTTTTTTAACCGATTGCTTCTATGGCAGCTATATAATATAGTAGCACGATCTGCACGATTAGCAAATGTGGATTGATAGGCGCGCACATACGATTTGCTAGTCAATATATATTGAGTGAATTTGATTGAAATTTATCAACAAAAAAATATTTTGTCAACCGATTGTTTTTAATGGCAGCTATATATTGTAATGATCTTTTGTCAAAAAAAATATTTTGTTAACCGATTGTTTTTATGGCAGCTATATATTAGAATGCCTGTGCCAAATTTAATCAAAAATTGAGTGACTAGTTTACACAAAAACAGTCAGACAGAAGGTTAGACGGGCAAAAGGACCTGGCTATATCAACTTGGCTGTAAATACTGATCAAGAATATGTATATTATACCGACTGCAACGGTATAATGAACAAACAATATTTCCAAGCAATAAATTAAACCCAAATAGGACAAACGAAAATAAAACAGTTCATTTTAATTAAGTTTAAATATTTGGTAAATTTCAATTTGAATTTGTTAACATATTAATTGGTCTCTAGAATTTTAAAAGAATTTGCATATAAAAATTCTATAGCATTTTACCTAGAAACTTTTGCGTATACTACATATTTCAATTTGCATTTTAGAAATATACTATTTTAATTCAAACATTTACAAGCAAATATTCATTACGATTTTGATCCCACTTACATAATTTAAAATATTGAAATTAAAATTTTAAGTGAATATGCAAATTAAAAAATTTGTGTAATTTACGGTTATGAAGTAGACTCAAATACTAATAATTTATTGTTTTAAATTAAATAAAAGATTTGTTTGCTACTTTTAATTACAGTTAATTTCTATGTTGAATATATCATATTATTACCCTATTAATTAGTAGATATTTTTTATATTTTCATCTCCAGTACCATTTTGGTGATTTACCCACTGATCGATATGTCATCTTATCAGTTGAGAATTTTAAATGGTATAACATTTCTAACGTTTGGAGTTTAAAACTAAATTTCTTAAAATTTTTTTTGGCTCTTTAGATGTTTTGAAATTAAGATAGCTATTTCTAAAGATGCTTGTACTTGATTTTAGAACATCTCCTTTTATTTTTTGTACAGTGTAGGAATATTGTTTATTTATTGTTGTTAATAAATCTTAATTTGCTTACATAACTCTCACTTTGGCGGCATTTTCTATCCGTTCACATTTCTAATTGAGGAAATGCAAATGAAAGCGGTGAAAGCATTGCTGCCTAGTTACCCAACAGAAAGAGACAGCAAAACAACAAGTAAAGGGAGAGAGTGAGAGAGAGGGGGAGACAGAGACAGAGATAGAGATAGAGATTGGGAGAGCAACTACAGCTGCGAGTTCGGCTTGTGGCGTCTTTGATCCTTTGACGCAACATGAATTAAACGGCGCTACAAGGCATTGGATCCTTTGCATCAATGCCTTATCGCTGCACGCCCCGATCTTATGTGATATATGGGAAAATGACAACAAATTTTCCACTTGAACGGACCGAATATGCCGGGTTCAGAGTCTAGACGCCCAAAACAGTACGATGTGTCGCCGCAACATTGCCGCCGACATTGTAAGACGAAACCTTAATGCAATCGGCGATATATACTATGTAATATACTATGTAGTATTTCTGGATCGATCCTTTTGGTCAGTGTGGTCCATTAGGCTACATTTAAATGCCACTTGACATGCCATTTACATTTCGTCCTGTGGGCGGACACTGCCTCCTCTAGGTGGGCGTTTTGTTTTGCCACGCTAAAAACTGTTTGTACACATGGGAAACATGTAGAAACCGTACATACGAGGTGCTCGACTGTTGTATGTCCAACTCAAATACAAAATACTTTAATTTTCATTATGCGTTTAACAGCCGATCTAAAAGAAATATTTAGCAAATGTCTCCAAAATGTTACAACATATTTGAAGCAATTTACCTTAGAATTGGTGAAATTTTGTTTTTTGTTTTTGTTTTGATGAAAAAGTGTTTTTTTTTAAAAAAAAATTTGGGTTTTTAATTGGGGGGAAAATTTAAATGGTTTTTTTTTTTTTTTTTTTGGGGGGGAAAAAAATATTTTTTTTTTTTTTTTTTTTTTGGAAAATTTTATTTTTTTTTTTTTTTTTGTTTGTTTTTTTTTTTTGTTTTTTTTAATGGGGGAATTTAAAATAAAAATTTATTTTTGTTTTTTTTTTTTTTTTTTTTTTTTTTTTGGATTATAAAAAAAAAAAAAAATGGGGGGGGAAAAAAAAAACCCTACGCCACCACACTCTTTTGGGAGTGGAGGCTTAAATACATTCTTATATAGAATTCAAAATAAATCATTGTCAAATGATTTTCTTTGGAATTTTGGCCAAAAAAAATTTTTGCCGAAGAAAGTAATCTTAACTTATATTAACTAAATTTTATTGAACTGTTTTTGAATATTTTTCAACTGATTTGTATTTTTAAGCAAACGTTCTTTTCGAAATAAATATTTCGTCTACAAAATGTTAACTAGACAGCTTTTAGTTCGCCATTTGTGGGTAAAGGTGGCGTGGCATCCATATAAAAAATAATTTCAAAATAAACTTGATTTGGGTATCAGGACAATGAAGCTTCTGCAAAAAGAATGGAATCTATGGAAGATATTATAGTTTCTGAGAAACAGGCGTTCATACAGACGGATAGATAGAGAACTTTGGCACAAATTCATTAGTCTCTTTTGCTCTTTTTCAAAGAGCTCAGGCTCTAAAAAAACAATACCAGTTAATCATCAATATAAAAATACTGGACTTTACAATTGCAAATAATGTGAGAAATCATGTTCCAAAAGCCACATATTGAACAAGAAAACGATGTTATCTTGGACACGCCAAAGATTGGAAACCTTGGAAACGGGGGTGAATTAATATAAAAAGTCGTTCAATTTTTTTTTTTTATTGGTTGTAATTCCTAAAAGTTTTTCATTCTTAGTATTTCTAATCGATAAAACAATACTTTAAACTTTTACTAAGCTCATTGCCTAAAAATCGATCTAAAGTTAATAATAAAATTCCTGACCTTAGTCATTTCAAGCACGAGTAAAAGATTCAATAAGTGAGATTTTGAGAGCGAAATTCTGTATTTAACTGGATCAAGAATAAGGCGAATATGTGACCTAAATGTTGTTTAAATGACTAACTTAAAAAATTATTGATAAATTATGTTTAGCGAGAGCGTAGAACATTATGCTTGATTTATTCTCCCCTTTTCTTGTGCGAGTTATTTTTTATACTTTTATCTAAGCTTGCGTGTGATCTGCTGTGATTGACATTTAACCCAGCTCCAAAACAGAAGTTCAGTCTGTCAAAGATGCCACAACTGTAGCTATACTATTCACCCACCCACAGAAGAGATGAAGACTGAATAAACTGAGATCAGCTGCACTTGCCCTGACCCCTTCATTGTTCGGGTTGCGGCCTGTGGCATGTGTTTATGCAGTAATTGATATGCCACTCCAGCAAACCACCACTGAGGAGCTGCAACAGCAGCAGCAGCAGCAGAATGCAGAGTGGCAGCAACTTTGGCCCCACACTCCATGAAATACAGTATTAGCCCAATGAGGGCAGTGCTCGATGTTCGGTGCTGTCATAAATGTCGAGATCGAAGAGGTACGGGAGTATATGAACTGCATCTGTATCTTTTAGATATATGTACAACATATATATATACATATATTGGAAAACATTTTACAGTTGCATTGCTGAGGCACTTAAACGTTTCATAAAAGCAACCTTTTGTAATGTCTGTGTTGCCGCCGCAGACACCACGAAAAACACCACGAATCCGATACAGATAGAGATACAACTATAGCTAAAGATATAGATACAAACACAATTCACCGTGCTTCACCCCTTTGCAATGCGAAAAGCGCAAAAGGCAAAAGGAAAACATTTCAAGAATTAAAACGGAAATTGTGTATGTACGTGTGTGTGTGTGTGTTTTCTTCATTTATTCATAAAACTGATCGTTTCATTTTGATAAATTTGATTTATGCGTCGATCGACAACAATTATACGCAGATGCGGTGCCTAATGGAAACGCTGCCAGATATACTATATACGATTTAAAAACAAAGTAAAGGAAAGCAAAGTGAGTTTTCCATCCTTTCAATTTGGTTCTTTCATTCGGTTCTTCTTAAACTTTATTTATTGTCCAAAATATATATATATAACAAGGTACTAGAGTTATGAGGCATTTTCTTCATTAGATTTAAAACATTCGTTTAGTTTGTGTAATAAATTAGAAATTATAAAATTTAAATTTCTACTGCAATTGCTGCGCTGCTGTGGGCCACATCATTGGATTGGGCAGAGGCGGTGCCAAGGAGTTTCCAGTCGTCAGATCCGATTTGAGCTTCAGCTGATGCTTTACAATTCCATCCCCGTCGATGTCGCCTCGTTTCGATTTGTAGCGCCGATTCTGAAACCATATCTTCACCTGTGTTGCCGACAAATTCAATTTCTGTGCGATTATCTCTCGCTCCGCACCCGTCAGATACTTTTTAAGGCGAAAGCGGCATTCCAGCTCCAGCACCTGAGCTTGGGAAAACAACACACGCGGTTTGCGTTTCACACGCGGTTTTCCCGAAATGTTACTGCTGTTGTTGTTGTTGTTGTTGTTGTTTGTGTTATTGCTACTGCTGTTATTGTTGTTGTTGTTGTTGTTGTTATTGTTGTTCCCGCTGCTGTTCTTACGCAACTCCGCACGGGATGAGGTCACCTGACTCTCCTCTGCAAAGAGAAACAAGTTATGGAAAGCTGTTAGTTAAATATATTTAGATTTCTTGGTAAGTATACTGAATAAAATTTTGTTAGAGTAACTTTTAAAATTATTCTGATTTTTTAATTGGCTTTTTATTTAGGTTTCTATTTGAATTTATATGTAACTAATTCATATTATATGATTTTCTATATTCGCAGACGAATATTTATTAGAGAGATTTTATAAATATTATTTTGTCCCCTTTATCAAATTAACTTTTTTAGGCTCTAAGAAATCTCCCTTTCGTAATTTATCTTTTTTCAATAATTAATGACAAATTTCTGAACATTTAGCGCTGGAACAAAGTTCAAGACTACCTCAAGATCCTTGAAGATCTTCCCACACTTAGACCAAAAATCTGTGGCATGTTCTCTTTTACTTTGTGTATTGATCTGATTGTTTTCTTCTGCGCTTTTACCAATACTTAAACATGTTGCATAGCCTAAAATTTGTAGCATTTTAACTACAATTATTTTTTCATTTTAATAAATTTTAAGTCATGTTTAACTTGACTACATTTTGTATTATCTTTGCGACTGCTTGTAGTCAGCCATAAAAGACAAGAACGAATTTTTCAGTCGGGCATGCTGACAATGTAATACCCACTGAGCTTCGTTTCCAATTTTATGAACTTAACATGCACACATATTTGTAGGTCTTTCTCGCTCGCACAACGTTTTTCGTTTTTGCCGCTTGTGTTACGTCGGCGCTGTAGCAGAGCTCAGCTTTAATATATGTTAACTATTTTGATTATAGTCCGATTTTGATGCAATTTTCAGGATCGTTTGATATTAATCGTCTCCAAGTATACGCTGCTTTACAAAACTATACGTTAAGATATAAGCGAGCCGGAGGCATGCAATGCAGTTGTACATCATATGGGCAAAGGGGCGTGGTATCCAAAAAATTTTGATTGCATTATCTTTTCGCTTATTGTGGACGAATAGGGCTTAGCATCAACAAAAAAAATATTTTTGTATTGACTGACTAAATATGTGGGTGATGCTGACTAAAACGTTGATTTTGTTCATACGGACTGATTTCAGAATGTAATGTAGATTTTAACTACATATTTTATAAAACTAAACGATAAGAAATATATTAAATACTTTACTATTAAATGATAGGCAAGTCTAGCACTTAATTTTAATTCTTATGGGCAAACGGGGAGTGTCATTGAAAAATGTATGATGACATTGTCTTTATGTTGTATCTAGGAGCCTGTCTTCCAAAATTGGTGTACCCCAGACTTATTGTAATTAAAATATTCCCCAAAAACATTGACATCGTTAAGGATCGTTCAGCTTTCTCCTCTTTATGGGCGTATTGACTGACTCAATATGGAATCAAAATACCCGTAAGAATTAATAGCTCTTACGATCATCAAGATCTGTTTGTTTATACGGACAGACGGGCGGACTTGTGGATGAACATGGTTAGATCGATTCGGCTTGTAATGCTTATTAAGTACATAATTAATGGGGTTTCTCAACAAACTTTTTTGCAGTACAAATGTGCAGTGTTATTAGTTATTTGTAAATTTATTTACTCACTTTGCTTGGCGCACTCCCTGTTGGTCTCGATCAGACGCTGGGAGAGAGCATTTCCGGCCAGCTTGTGGGCGGAGGCATGCACATCCACCTCTGTGGAACTGTTCAGATCGAGGGTGGGCGAGGGTGTCACGTAGGGCGTGGGTATGTACTCGCTCTTGATGCTGATGGGAGCGGGAACAACGGGTATGGCAGCAGAGGAGCTGGCATAGACATCCCCAGTGCCGGTGTAATTGTAGTTGTAGCCCGCAGGATTCTGATAGCCACTGTGGACCGTGGAGCCGGCATAGAACTGAGAGGCACTCACATTGTAGGCGGTCTGATAGCTTTGTGGATGCTGGAACATGTGCGCGGGCATGCCGTAATCCTGATGATAGCCAGCATACAGCTGATGGTGTCCATGTGGCGGTGGCAACAGAGGAGATAGCGAGGAAGTGGCCATTGCATCCTCATCGTGTTCGTGCAGCAGATTTTGCTGCTGTTGTTGTTGCTGCTGCAGTTGCTGTTGGTGTTGCTGCTGGAGTGAATGTTGCTGTTGCTGCTGCTGCTGGAGTTGCTGATGTGGCTGTGGATGGTGTTGCTGCTGCTGGTGCTGCTGATGCTGATGATACTCAGCGGCGCCATAGAGCGCCGATGCTGCTGTCGCACTGTGAGAAAGTCAAGGAAATCAAAATGTTAGACTTTTTTCAATCTGTAGTTGTGGATCTGTGCAACACGTGCTGTTGCATCACACAGCAAGAGCTTAAGGAAATCGAGTCCAGT
Source organism: Drosophila tripunctata (assembly GCA_035047385.1). NCBI lineage: Eukaryota > Metazoa > Arthropoda > Insecta > Diptera > Drosophilidae > Drosophila > Drosophila tripunctata. The sequence continues at coordinate 28,703 of JAWNPS010000309.1, forward strand.
TTTACTTCCTGCTGTCGCGACCTTTGGTGACATCATTTCATGCCTCATCACAATTAAAGACGCCCCAGCGACACGCTGCGCATGTCCTAAAGAGCTAAAAGGACACACATGCGAATCACATGTGTTGGCCAGGCCCACACACCCAAAAGGACACAAATGCGCGGCGCCGCACAGAGTTCGCCCGTCTTCGCCTCTCTGCCTGCCTGCCTGCCCGCCTGCCTGCCTGCCTGCTTGACCACAGTGTCAGTCTAAAACTTGTATGCTCTGACTTTGTTTTTCTTATTGTTAACACTTTGTATTCGCCTGCATCTTTGTCCTTGTCTTTGTCTTTGTCTTGCCTCTTGTACAAATAACGATGATTTGTCAAACAACACAGACTGTGCAGCTCCTTTTGCCTTAGTCTTGGTCTTAGTCCTATTTGCAATTCATGCTCGCATATGTTTTCATAGGATTTCCATCTATGTGTCTCTCTCTCTCTCTCTCTCACACTCGCCCTATGCCTCAGCCGTAGGCTATGATAATATTATCTTTATGTGGAAAATTGGTAGAAATTAATTTCCTATGGAGCCTTATTAAAAATAAATAAATATAAAAAACACACACATTTGTGTCTACCAAGAAATTGTGAGAGTTTCTAAGATTGCTGTGCTACAGGTAGATATGCCAACATATATACGTACTATATAAACATCTGCTTTGCTATAGCTTATTTAGTTATGCTTACACTGAAAAAATTAACGTAAAGAACTGTTCAACTGTGAATTTTACCTTTAGCAAACGAGTAAATTTGTTTTTTTTAAGTACTTATTCGTTCATAATAATACAAAACTTAAAAGTTTGTTTCAAAATCAGTACATAATTATTAAAAGTACAATAAACTCAGTTTTTCGTAATCTCAGCATGATTCACTTGATTCAAACAATGCTGTAAGCCGGATTAAAACCGAACCCTGTTCCAGTTTTTAAAGTTTCTAGACCGGTGCCCGTACCGAACCCTTTAAAAAATATGCAATCAAATCATATCGATGAGAAATAAAATGAATCCAGTTCGTAAAAACTTAATACTTGAATAGTTTAAATAATAATTATCTAGTTTGTATGTTTGGAAAGTTAAAAAATCATTTTTTACAAAAACTTAAAAAAAGGTTCACAAGCCAAACAGAACTTCTTGTTAAAAAACCTAACTTTCTTCAAAATGTTAATGGTTAGAAAACCCAAGCTTTAAGTACTATTTTTATTAAATTTATATATCTTATTGTAAAGAATTCTTAAAAAATTTGTTGTTTGTTCGAATATTTTAAGTTTTTTCCAATGCAAAATTTCTTAGCCTTAAAAACTTACTAAATACTAAGCAGAAATGCTAAGATCAAAAATTTCTTATATTAAAACTTAGGACTAAAAGTTTTTGATAGTTGACTTTTCACAATGAAATGTGCCCGATATTTTGTGCAGTAATTTTCATTTTAGCAGTGCGATGCAAGCAAAATTTTGCTTCAGTGTACTTGACACTTCAGTGTACTTGATAATATTTAAAATTATTATTTATGTAACTGATCTACAATTTCAAAAAGAAGTTCATATATACATAAAAACCTAATTTCACAACCAAGATTGTTCAACAAATAAAATTCGTTTAGATCATAAAATCTTTTGATTATAGAAATCTTTAATATATGTATATTTTAAGAAACTTTAAAGCATACCAAATTCTAATTACAAGACTCAATTCCGTATTAATTTATATTTAATATGATTAATGCCATGTCCTTTGACTTACCTCTCCAGATGACCGTAACCGCCTTCATAGGCCTCCGTTTGATTGACCATATTGAGTATATCCTTGACTGAGAATGGAGTTGTATTCAAAGCATCCGCATTTGTCATGCTGCCTGGACTCGGTGTTTGATTATAGTCATAATATCCGGCGGATTGGGCCTGATGCTGTTGATGATGTTGCAACATTATTGCTGCCAGGGTTTTGGCACAATACAAATCACTTGAACTCTCGAGCACTTGGGCACTTTAAATTTAAATTTATATAAATACAACAATTTGCCAAAACGCACTTGAACACGACACTTGACTGCGATAGTAATTATGAGTAGGTGGAAGTTCGTATCAACTTCGTTAGTGCGAGTGCGGGTTTACTTGGTTCAAGGGGGGTTGAGGTACTGTTTGATTTTGTTTCTTTACTCAAGCCTTAAACGATGCGCCGTTCCGCTGCGCACTCGAGCGTGTCCTCAATTTGTCAGCGCGTTTTTCGAACTGAACGAGAATTGAATCTTTTCAAATGTAGGCAAACCACCCGCGCACTCACACAAGCACATAGATAGAGATGCACGCATATGTGCGTAGTCATCGCATGCTCTTCGTTACAGAAAATGGCCGACAAGCAGCCAATCACGGCACAGTGAGAGCTGCTGCGCTGCTCTTGCTTGTGGTTTCTTGGGTGTTTGTGTGTGCATTCGCTTAACTTCTTCATTGTTGTCGCTAACTGTTTGTTCGCAGCCACTTTATGCAGATTTTGTTTGACTTCTTGAGCTTAAGTATGTATTTATGTAAGATATTTATTACTGCAAAGTCCTCAAGTTGCTCCCCCAACCATACAAAATATTATATTGCATGCTAAACAGCGATATTATACCGTTGATTCGATTTCAAGTGGGGCTTAAGTGCCAATTTTCGCACACTTGACTTTACTGATGTTTTAAGTAAACAAATCTTCAGCAAAAAACTTTATAATACTGCTCTGTCTTATGACAATGTGTGGAACCAAAATGTAAATGGTGAAATCGAAATATAAATTTTTTTTTTTTTTTTTTTTTTTTTTTTTAAAATAATATTTAAAATTTTTAAATTTTTTGTTTTGTTTTTTTGGATTTTTTTTAATTTTTTTTTTTTTTATTTTTTTTTTTTTTTTTTATTATTTTTTATATATATTTTTTTTTTTTTTATAAAAAAAAAAAAAAAAAAAAATATTTTTTTTGGTGGTTTTTTTTTTTTTTGTCTTTTTTTTTTTTTTTTATTTTTTTTTTTTTTTTTGAGGGGGGAGTTAAAATACACACCCCGGGAAATAAAAAAAAAATAATATTTTTTTTTCAATTTTTTTCAATTAAATATACATTGGATTTTTTCAATACTAATTCGAAATCAAAAGTACATTATCTTTATATAATTAAAGCTATTTGCAACAATGTTTCATTTCTTTTAAGCCAATTGAATTTTAAATTATTTAGATAACTTTGTACATATATCGATACATTAAATATCGCATACTTACGATATCGTTTGCAGCAACGCATGCGAATAACGATATATCGATGGCGCCAGAGCAACTCTAACCAAATAATGAAAGTATCGCTCGTCGCTAACTGGTATACATTTATTTTATTGTACTCGTTGAAAAAGGTTGGACGCAGTCTGCGCGTCGTTAGCGCAGAAAAAGTAATTAATTTTTTTGTGTGTGCATTAAATAAGTATTTTATAATACAAAATATATAAGCAGAGGTAAGTTGTGTTAGTTAGCAGCTAGAATTTTTGTTGTAATTCAATGCTTTCAAGTACAATTTTGAATGCCAAAAATTCTTCACGCGTGTAAGCGTGAAAATTTCCCAGTTTTTTCTCTTACATTTTTTTTTTTGTATGCGTCTGCATTTTTGATGTGGTTTGGCAGTTGTAAACAAATGCCGCATTAAGTTTGCTTAAAATTAACATTTTAACTAATTAGATGCATTCTTTTAATTTTTTTTCTGCTGCAGCGCACAACAAGGCAGATACAGAAAATTCTATTGATTTGTACGCTCGTCCAAGATGGCGGACGACGAGCAATTCAGTTTGTGCTGGAACAATTTCAACACAAATCTGTCGGCTGGTTTTCACGAATCGCTATGCCGTGGAGATCTGGTGGACGTATCGCTGGCCGCGGAGGGGCAAATCGTAAAGGCACACCGTTTGGTGTTGTCCGTCTGCTCGCCCTTTTTCCGTAAAATGTTTACGCAAATGCCATCGAATACCCACGCCATTGGTAAGTGTTTGCTATTTATTGATGGGGGTTGCCAAGCAAAATTGTATAATTTATGTATTCTGTTTGCAGTGTTTCTAAATAACGTAAGCCATTCGGCTTTAAAAGACCTGATTCAGTTCATGTATTGCGGCGAGGTCAACGTTAAACAGGATGCGCTTCCAGCGTTCATTAGCACAGCGGAGTCCCTGCAAATCAAGGGGCTGACAGATGTGAGTATAAAAAGAAATACGAAAAAAAAAGAACATGTACACACATGCATATGCATGCATAGAGGCAAAGCGAAAAGAGAAAAACAACAACAAGAGCAAGCGTATTTCGCGCGCAATACATACGCAAACAAAAATGTCTGTATAAGAGCTGTTGGGCTGACTGTACCGTAGCGAGTAACAGAGAAGTATCTCGAAGCGCGGAAAAGAGATGGCTTGAGTATGCTTGCTGCTGTCGCTCATACAGTTGTCTCTTTCACTCTGTGACGCGCGCGCGCTTTGGTGGTTGTTTTGATTTTCAAATTTGTATGCACAGTGGAGCAACACTGTATACAATTATTTATTATTTTTAAATATTTTTTATTAATTTTATTTTTTTTTTTTAGAATGATCCTGCAACACAACCACCGCAGGAACCAACTCCCCCACCAGCAACACCTCATGTACAACAACAACAACAACAGCAGCAGCAGCAAGTCCCAACCCAGCGTGTACAACGTCAACAGCCGCGCGCCTCGGCCCGCTACAAAATTGAAACTGTGGACGATGTGCTCGGCGATGATAAGGGCACCACGCAAATTGTCATACAGACTACAGCCGCACCTCAAGCCACCATTGTACAACAGCAGCAGCAGCAGCCACAACAGCAGCATATCCAAACGCAGCAATTGCAAACCGCCACAACAACAACAGCCACGCTGGTGTCGACAAACAAACGCACGGCCCAACGCAGCTCGTTGGTGGGCAGCGGCGGCACTGTTAAGCGCTCGAAGACAACAACCTCCAACGTAATTGACCCATTGGAATCGACAACGGAAACGGCAACCACGACCACCTCAACACAGCTGGCACCACAGCAGATAACTGTGCAGACAACAGTTGTGCCTGCTGAGACAAAGGTGCATCAAGTACGTCAACAGCAGCAGCAACAACAACAACAAGCTGCGGCTCAAGAGGAAACTGAATACATTGATCTCCCCATGGAATTGCCCACAAAATCGGAACCGGACTATAGTGAAGAACATGCCGAAGTTGCTGGAGATGGTGATACGACCTATGTAGAAGATGATACCTACGGCGATATGCGTTACGATGATAGCTACTTTACGGAAAATGAAGATGCCGGCGCACAAACAGCTGGCAACACGAGTGGTGGTGGCAATGTGGCAGCAACAACCTCCAAGGCAGTGGTCAAACAGCAATCACAGAGCTACAGCGATTCATCGTTTGTCGACACCGGCGCGGATCAAGGCAACACAGAGGCTCAAGGTTGGTTGAATTTCAATATGCTGATCCAGGATGCATCGCGTCTATTGGATCGGCTATATCTCGCTAGAATTAACTAGTTTTAAACAGGGCTACTACACACCACGACATGCGAATTGCGTTCAGACTTTGATAGCACTTTCTATTGTAATATTTAAGTTTAAATTTGTAATTGAAATAATTATATATACACTATATACTATCTAATCCTAGGCGCAATTCGCAAGTCGAACTCTGTGTGGTGGTCCACGTTTTGGTTGTAAAGAGCGCTTAAATCTGCTTAATTCATGTTCACTGCGATATCATCGCTTTCATTTCGATCAAAACATTTTTAATAATGACTACCAAATGCACATTTAAGAGCTGCTTTATCCAGCCATTAGTAAACCTAAGAAATCTGGCCAATGCTCTATTTACAACTCGCTAAAGAGCATCTGGCGAGCGGCTGACTTTAAGCATATTTATTCTTAAGTGCTAAAGACAGCTGCTCTCGCGTTTTGAATTCTAAATTTTGGTGTTGAATGGTAAGTAGAGTGTGATTTATATAAACCGTGACAAATGGAACTCTTGATGTGGACTGAACTGGACTCCACTACCAGCTGATACAAGGAGCACTGATGACTACAGATGCTGCTGATGACTTGAATAATGCTGATAATATGCAGGTACTCTATAATTGAAAGGTAATAACCATTTAGTATCGATTCGTATATTTTATTTCCAACATTTCAGCAAAATACAGCATAATTTGCTTAGTTGCCTCGAGTTAAATTATTATTTTATACAGACTTTAATTAACCTTTTAGAAAATATCGCAGCAACTAAGCAAATTATGCTGTAGTAAATATTTTTGTTTACAGCATGGCGCGGCCTTGCCACCTGGTCAAACATGGCCTGTGTACAGTTGCCATACTTTTTAGTCGAGATGTTGCTGCGTTTGCCTAAAGTAACGTAAAAGCTTACTTTCAGTGCAGCCAGCAACGGCATTAATTGCCGAATCTCTTATACAAGCGTAAACTGATTTATCAATGTGGTATATAGTGGGGATTTTAGTGGACTAGTCAAAAATGTAATATGTGGGGTAGTTGCAAGTAGGCTGACGTAAAAATCGATTATTTGTGAAAGGTAGAAACTGTAGATTTGCAATTCGAGTTTCAATCCTATTGGATTTAATGCTTGCTCCATACGGCATTTTAGAAAGTTTTTCTTAAGAGCCCAAAAGAATCTTAATTTGATTCGACGTTATAAAATTGCAAAGCAATTTGAAGAATTAATCGCAGTGTGAGACTAGCATAATCTGTTAAGTAGTATTACGTTAGTTTATCTATGCGTTTCATGGTGAAATGCCTTGTCTTTGGTTAAACAACAGCCAATTTATAAATGGGCATTTGTACCGCATATCCTTGTTTATGAATGGATATAAACCACTTATGCGTGTATAGTGTATTACGCATTTGTAAATAGTTCTCGATGTGAAGACTGTCAAAGTACATTTAGGGCATGTCAAGCTAGTGCGATTAACGTAAATTCAGTATTAGTAACCACTAAATACGTTATTTATATATTTTGTAAGCTTATTTAAAATAAAACCATTCATTTTAGTAAATTAGTTCGTATATTCTCTTGTAATTCAAAGATTTTATTTAATAAAAGCAAATATTTTTCATCGCAAAGTGTAATGCTGCCAGATTATTGAATGTAACAATCCACTAGCGAATGCAACCCTGCATTATCAAAATAGGTGGCAACGCTAGCAGAAATGCTTGTAAATCAAGAAACACATATTTTTCTAATTGTTTCGTTAATTTATGTTGGAAGTGCACACTTAAATTGTGCGATGCATTGTTGCATTAAAACAACTCTAAAAAGTGCTTGGAGAATTTAGTAGTGCAATGTTTATTCAAGTGAAGTGACAGTGTCCGCCATATTTAGCGCTATTTGCAAAATGGTTGAAGTTGTGTTGTGCACTAGTGTTTTTGCTGTAGTTATGTTTAATAATTGTGATAAAATGATATGTTTTAAGTGACTTCTGGCATAATACGTGAATTCGTTAATTTTCTTTGCCTGGGACAACAATTGGAAGCGACAGCGTCTGTGTGTACATGCAATTTAAACAAGTTTTGGGGTTGTTTACGACGCTTATCTGTAGGGATGGGAAATAAAATGTTCAAATAAAATATTGATAGCAAATGTTTGAAGTGCGTTGTTTTATTTCAATATGTATTCATTGTATTTTTAGTTAGTAGTTGTCTGTAGTCTGCTTAACTCACGCTATTTTTCATTCTTGTTCCATTTCCACAATTGGCCAACGCCAACGCAGTCAGTCCAATCAAGTTTATACGCAGCCAGAAGAAGAACGCGCAGTTGGTGTTCAAGGATTACATCTACAACAAGAAACTGACGCAGGCCAATGGACAGACGACATGGCGGTGTGCGGATGTGTTGAAGCTGCGCTGCAAGGCGGTGGTCATCACTAAGAACGGCGAGTTTTTGGACGCACGTCGTCAGCACAATCATGCATCACATGCCTCACGAATCGGACAACGACAGCTGTACAATGTGGAGGAGGAACTCGAGGAGTACATCGAGATATGCACATCGAATCCAAAGATATCGCAATACTTGAGCAGCAGCAACATTAGCATCATGACGGCCAAGGATGGCAAGGAATGCAAACTGTTTGTGCCCGCATCAGAGGCTACAGAGATTGAGATGCAGGCACTGGTCGATGACGAAGACGACGATGATGATATGATCGAGGAAGTGGTGGAAATGAAGGCCATACATCGCCTATCCCACAACAAGATCAAACGGCATTAGCAATATACACACAACACATTATCAAGAGCCAAACATTCTACATGGCACAGACACACACAATCTTTTTAGCCAAACCTTTTAATATTATATGTATTCATGTTTAACCAAGTCTAATAAATTCAAGCCAAAACCAAGCACATTTCTGTCTAAGATCTAAGCTAACCACAAAGTGTGGACCACATACATTTATGTGTATTACCGTTCATTACTAATCTCCCAAATCTCTTTTCTTTCACAGATGGTGAATTGCTGTTCATAGAGAGTCCTTGGTCCACTCCCTGTCTGGTGCTCAATGGCTACATGTACAACTGTCACAGCCGGAAGAACAACAAGGAGTACTGGCGGTGTCACAACTACTCCAAAAAGGTGCACGAGCAGCGCTGTCGCTCTCGCTGCGTGCTGGAGTTTGGCAAACTGAAGAGCATCACGGGTGGACTGCACAATCATGCGCCGCATACGGAAAAGATTGAGAAGATCATACAACGTAATCGGTTAGCGGCCGTCAGTACAGGTCGGGGCAAACTCGGTCGATTGCACAGTATTACACAGTTCCAGGAGCCCAAGCAGGAGATGCTGCTACAGACTGAACAGCATCAGCAGCAGCAGCAGCATCATTTGCTCAGTGGCGATGCGTCAACGCTGCAGTTGACGGAGCATGAACTGATGCATGCCTCACTCATGCTGATCCATGATTAGTTCGTGATACGCTCTTAGAATTTGAGAGACAGTGCAATTTAGTTTCTAAGTACACACAAAAACCCAAACCAGTCGAATAAAGGCGCCAAGCAAATAAGCTGACAATTTGTAGATTTTATAGAGATTTTCTAACAGTTGTTGCAGTTGCATTTTAAGATCAACTATATTGTAAGTCAAACATTAGTTGATTTTATTAACTTTATAAATAATTGTATGCTATATTTTTAGTGCTCAGCTACAACTATCGCGGCCAACTGGTGCATCAGGGATATGTCTTCAGCTGCCACTCCCGCAATCCTGGCAATTGTGTGGCCTTCTGGCGTTGTGCCTCATACAAGAAGCTTAAATGTCCCGCAGGCTTGACTACCAAACAGAAGGCAATAGTGGCAGAACGTGGCTGTCACAATCATGAGCAGGCGACGCCAATTAAAACATTTATACCTCGCATCTATCACGACAAACTTGAAGAAGACTGTTAAGCACTGTAATTTCATATGAAATCAGCTCGAGAAGAAGTTGATGAGATGGATCTAAGCTAAGGCATATTTTTAAGCTGCTGGTCATACTTTTGAATAAAGGTTTCAAATTTCACACAACAACTTGTTTCTATCTAGCTTAAATCCTCCAATGTTTGTGTATGTCAAATGCTAATCTTGTGCTTTAATCTCTTGCAGCTTTTACCTATCTGCCCAGAGTGAGAAAAGTTGTATCCTCCCCGCTGCGACGACGTGTTCAAGTACTCTCCACCATGTCGGAAGCTAAACCCAGACGCATCATCACAACCACTTCGCGTGCGCCGAGCTTAGCCGTTGCCGTTAACAAAATAGAACCGGTACGGGCAAAACTGAATCTAAGTAATCCGGAGAACATTCTACGCACCTCGGCCAACAATCATAACTTTGTGTTTGTCGGCATGCCGCGTCTCAAGGGCAAGTGTGTGACCTGTCTGAAGAATGGCAAAACGGATCTGGAGCGTCTCACCACTTGCTGCGACAGCTGTCCCGGCAGCAACTGGATGTGCGAAAGTTGCTTCGAGGAGCTGCATTAAAACTGGCACATCAGTACACATATTTCTATACACATATATTTTCTTATTATAACTTGTACTTTATAATAAAGATTGATTTGCATTCGAGCTGATGGTTGGTTAATTAATTAATTAATGCATAGCGTTCGCGTCGTCGCTTCGACTGTCCATGATTGTGTGGTCCATGTAGTATCTCGATGGCGTTGTCTTTGGTGCGCACACGTGCACGGCATCTGGTGGTGGAGCGTGTGGCACAGATCCATTTGGTGCCACGACTGTTCTCCATGAACTTGACAAAGCTGTGGCCAGCATAGTTGAGTTTGATCGACTTGCGTTGACCCTTGGTAAAGTAAAATGGAGGATCTGCAATGAGAGAGTACATGAACTAAGTGGATTAGCAAAGTTGGATAACCAAAATATATAATGCCTGTACATCGATATATATTATATATTAGATTGTAGTATGCAAATCTCTGAAGCCATTTTAGTAAGTTTATTAAAGTTACATACTTGAATAGATTTGTGTGTTTGTGTGTGTCAGAGTACAATAATATAAGTTGAATCTATAGTTATAATTATGGTATATGTTTATTAAAAAAATATAAACTATGATATATGTGTGTCCTCCTTCTCCTCCTCCTCCTCCTTCTCCACTCACTTCTTGCGACTACTGAGCACGCGTGCATGTGTATCTGTGGCACCCACAATGCCCGTCACATCAGCCACAATCTCCTCATACTTTAAATGCATGCCCAGCTCATTCACATCAATGGTGGCCGATGATTCATCCGCCAAGGTGGTGGTCAGCATGGCATCGCTGGCCAATTGCTGCTGCTGTTGCTGTAGGTGTTGGTGATGCTGTTGCTGCTGCTGCTGCTGTTGTTGTTGTGGCTGCTGCTGCTGCTGCTGTTGTTGTTGCTGCTGATCATGTTGCTGCATTACGTCCTGCTGTACCAGCCTCGCATAGTTTTTTGTATTGGCAGTTGCATTCGCTGGCGGTACACGACGCACTCGCTTCTTGCGCCGCACAATCTCCTCATGCGTGTGGAAACGATTGAGGGGACAGACGATATCATTGATGGTGAATACACGTGAACGACACTTTTGATTCCACCACTGATTGCAGCGCCAGTAGCGTTTCTCCTCCCCCGTCGACAGCTTCAATGTCTTCTCAAAGATGAAGGGCTGACCACCATAGATGAGCTGCATGCGACCGCGTGAAGTGGCCGTGTAAATGGCAATGCTGTTTTCTGTATACAAATAAGAGGAATAAGGAATTAGTAAAACTTTAAAGCATTTGAAACATACAACAACTAACAACTACAGAGGATCGGATCAAAACATCGTTTGTTCTAGTTTAATACTGTACGCTCACATATATACATATATATTTGTAACTTAAACTTAAACTCTAGTGACTAAGAACTAAACCCAACAACGTCAGTTATCATTGAGTAGTCGCGCAATGCGCTTGGATGGTGCATGATTGTGTTCCGGCTGTGTTAGCCACACCTTGTATCTGCCATTAGCCAGCCTTTTGGTTGAGAGTCTGGCCCTGCAGGGAGACTTGCCAGTGCGTCGTATGCGACAGTTCCAATAGATGGTGGAGCCACGCACCTGATTCTTGGCATACGCATACTGATTGCAGACCAACTGCACAGACTTGCGTTGTCCCTGTATGAAGCGTAGCTTGGGGCACTTTACTGTCGAGCACTTGCCGCGCTTATCCACCACCCAATCCACTATCAGATCTGTAAAACCAGAGACAAAAAGAATATGTTAGTATAGCTGGTACAGAGGAAACTAAGCAAAACCTCTGTTTGCCAAACAAGTAATCAAAACAAAAGTGCGCACAATTCGTCTTTTATTTGGAATTCATTAAGGATTTACAGTGTGCTTGGTGCCTTGGTGCCTTGTGCTTTCCGCTCATTTGGGCTGCCGCATGCTGGCTAGGCAGAGGGGATTGCGGGCCAGGCACAGTTTCTGTTCGTCCACAGCCTCCTGCTTCTGCAGCATATACATCGATGGATGGGTGTGGCGATAGCTGGTCACATGGATCAAGGCTCCATGGCTGGTGATGCGTGTCACCAGCCTGGCACGACACTTGGCCTTGTGGTACATGGAGCACTTCCAGTCCCGTGACTTTTGACCCTCGCGCAGCTTCTCGTTGGGCGTGTAGGTGTTGCCCTCGTAGTAGACCAAGTCGGTGCCACGATTGGAGCGCACATATTGGGCCAGATTCAGCTGGGCTAGAAGTGCAAGAAGGCATACAGTTAATGTTCCAGTTCCAGTTAATGTGTGTGTGGATTTAATGATGGAAGAAGCATGTGGTGGTGGTTAGTTGATTAGTATTGTTTAGTTTAGTGAAAAGCAGGCGAACACAATTTGCAAACGATTTAAACATTTATTTATCATGTAATGCGCGAGAGAGCGAGAGAGAGAGAGACAGCGTGGTCTCTTAGAGCTGCGTTCGAGCATGATTGTGCGAACCGTTGCGCAACTGCACCTGGCCAGTCACCTTGTTCTGTATGGCACGGGCGCGACACTTGTTCCGAAAGTTGCAGCACTTTAGATAGCAACGCTGCCGCTGCTGGTAGCTAATCACAAAGCGGAATCCATCGATCAGCAAGTTGCCACCACGACTGCTGAACTTGAGACGGCGGCGCGGGCGTTGCAAGGCTACATGCAAATAGAAGCAAAACAAGGACACATTGATGCATTAGTTGAAAGCATGAATATGAATATGAGCGATATGAGTTACGGTAAAGGGTTAGATGTTAACACAACTAATTTTAAATATATATATGTATATAAGTACACACAAAGTAATTACAAGCTATTTACAAGAATTAACTAATGGGCACGCCGCCGAGTGCTTGGCTTGTGGATCTTGTACAGGTTAGCGGCATGATTGTGTTTGCGACGACTCAGTTTGATGCTCTGATTGCCATCGGTGACACAGCGTGCCGGGCAGCGTAGTCTAGCATTGCTATTCTTGGTGCACACCCAGTTGGTGGTGCTCAGATACTTCCTCTCAATGGTGAACATGTGACCGTTGTGCAACAGGTTCTGGCCACCACGACGATTGGCAACCATCTTGTATCCTCCCACTAGCCAGCTGTCTGTAGTATCTGTAAGATATGCATATAATTAATCCATATAGAAATATTAATCCTATTTAAAACTAGGCACAATAAAACACTTGACATATTCAGTGCATTGCATATATATTTTTGAACTTTTTAGGATTTTTTGAGACACACAGTCTTATGGATGATTGTGCTGTCCACGCAGCGCTGAGATCTGATTCGATTTGGTAACGACACGTGCGGTGCACTTGATGTATTTGCACCGCAACTTCACACACTCCCAGTAGCAGGCATCCTTGATGCGTCGATTCAGTGTGAAGGGTTTTCCATTGATGGTCAACAGATTGTTGCCTCGATTACTGCGGGTGAAGCATACATCCAGATGGTCAAAGCTCTGCTTCTTCCCCTTTCGTCTCAACGTAGGCAGCTGTATCTTATTGTCCCCCAGCACAATTTCTGCAAAGAGATAAACGTTTTGAATACCAGTTAAATCCAATGATTCTAAAAAGAAAACGAATTTCTATTTTGGTACAAATGGAGAACAAGTCACATTTATTCTACACAGTAGTTTTATTTTATTTCGCTTTGTTTTTATATAAATTTAAACTCTTTTTACATACTATTATATTACTTGCTAGTTATTGAAAATGTTTAACATTAATTCTTAAAAGAAAGTGTGTAGAAAATAGAGTTAACCCTTGTTGCTTATTTCTTGTTTGGAGCCATTCTCTCACCAGTTTACAGTTGATCAAGAAAGTATTTTCCTACTAGAACACATTTTAGTTTATGTTTTTTACCTTTACCTTTACCAATTGGTATTATATTTGTTATAACAGTATACAGTATTAAATTTTATGCTTTGATAACAATAATAACTTAAAAATTTATATTTTATGTAGTTTTTTTATGGTACAGTTTTAAAAGTAGCCTTAAAGAGAACATATTCTGCAAATTTAATCAAGAGTAGTTAATAATATAATTTCGTACTAATGTAGGTATTTCAGAGACTATATAGCTTGTAGGTTACACACGCAGATCAAGCTTGTTGTTAGGTTATTCAAACGTTCCCCTTCAAACCCACTATTGGACTAAAAATAACATCATTTTCAAATATACAAATCTTTACAAATCGGCACAATGGAGTTATGATTTTATAGTAAAATATTTGTACTACTTTGTACTAATGTCTGCATCAGTCCTTCCATAATAATCTGGCTTACATTGATGAAGTTATTGGTGAATATTTACAACAGATGATCTCACATTTGGAAAATTTAAAATCTCTAATTGCCAGCAAAAAAAATTAAAAATATATTTTCTAGCTTTCGTTAAATTTACTAAAAATTAAGACTACCGCAAAGTTTACTATTAATATCTGTGCATCATTTTGGTTGGTTTTTCGTTTATCTCTATATAAGAATGTGAATGTATATAGATATACAAATTTGTATGCATTAAATTAGGAAAAACTACTCTTTCGATTTAAAGAGAAAAATTAAAAAAATTATCAATTGTTCTTTCTAATCAATTAAAACTCTTTATTGATAAATATTAGAAAATAATATGTCTGAATGCAAGAATGTTGTGAACGAATAAATGTTGTTCTGACTGTATATACAAAAAGTAATGGAACACTAAAGTGTTGAAGTTTAAACCACAATAATTTCGGTTTGATCAGTGCTAGAGAAAGGAATATCATAAGTTTTTCATTAGATTAGATATTTAATATTTATTTATCATAAGAAACATGAACTTTTTAAAAATCTTTGAATTAATTTCATTATCAAATCAAAAACCAAAAATTAAAGCACACGCAATGAAAATAATAAAAATATACATTCAAAAAATTAACTTAATATAAATTTTTTAACAAAACACAAAGTAACAAAAATAATAATAATATTATTTGTTTGTTATTGTATAAATAGTCATATCGCCTAATAGACCTCGAGTCAGCTAAAACTCCTAATTTAATATAATTATATTTTGCTGGTCCACCTTAGCCAAAATAAGAGACATTTTTTTCATACTTCCAGCCACGTTACTCGTCTTTCCCAACGCATTTCTCAGGGAATCCTTGCCTCACTGTATGCACGCAGATCAAGCTCACCACTATAGCTATTAAAATTAAAAATGAAGTTGTGTACTCAGATGAAGCAAGTTTCATCACTATCTTTTTCATATTTCACTGTAAACATTTATAAGGTATGCGGAATGAAATACGAACAACTGTTCTAACACAAATAACAAATTTATTCCAAGTCCGACTAACTTAAATTTTGTATATGTTTTTAATTAGACTATAAGCTATTTTTACAAAAAATGTTCATGACCATAGCGATCAGCCTTCCTTATATTTTCGGGTACCTTGCGCATAGCCTCCTGAATTCCTTTTGTATCCATTTTAGCAAGCTCTCTTTTGATTTTTAATATTAAACAGTCGATGTTTTTTGGATTATAACCCTTGCTGTAGACATTTCTTTTCAAATTTGTCCAAAACTTTTCAATTGGTCTTAACTGAGGCACATTTGGAGGGTTTTGCAGCTTGGGCACGAACTCAATGCTCAAATGGTCAAGAGCCTTCAGAGTGGATTTGGCATAATGAGCAGACGCTAAGTCGGGCCAAAACACCGTATTATCATTCGCATGATATTTATCAACAAATTTTTTAAGCGCCGGCAGACAATTGTCTATGTAATTTTGCCAATCCTGCCTTAAAAAACACATGATCACTGATTCCACGCTCGCTTATGGCCAGCCACAATAAAACCTTTTCAGAAAACTTTGTTTTTGTAATTTCAGTGACATTTTTAGGTGATTGAGTATTTGGTGTCCATTCATCTTGACCATCCACTGGGAAATATGTCTCATCATCCATTATGCAAATCTTTGAGCAGCTTGCAGAAAACAAATTTCTAGAAAGCGCACGCAGCCGAAGTTTTATTGTTTTTCTCTGCACTTCTGTGACTTTAGGTGCGGTTTTTTTTAGAACATTTCATAACTCCCATGTCTTTTACATACTTCTTAACCGTTTTATCGCTCACATTGTATTTTTTGGCAAGTGCACGATATGATTTAGCTGTGCGACCCACAATTTCAGCCTTTAATTTGGCTCTAACTTCAGGCTGCTGCAATGGACATTTTCTTCCGGACCCAGGGGCTCTATCCATTTTTTTTCCACTCTGAACATCGGAAATTACTTTATAAATAAAAGTTTTCTTAAAACCCATAGCCGAAAAGTAATGAAAAATTTCATTTTTCGGCTGAGATGGGTTATTTGCGCAATATGTGCGAATCAATTTTCGACGCTCTTCTGTGTTCAGAGACATTTCAGCAACTACGCATTATCTAGAAAGATAATTTTTGCTGCAATGCATGCTGGAATAGTACCGTTTATTATCGCGCTTTTTGTTGTGCTCTGTCAATTCTTGGAACTTTTTGAGAACATGTTCAATTTTGTTCGTATTTCATTCCGCATACACTTAAGTAATTCTTAAAAAGAATTTGTTTTTAAATCACACTTTTTCTTACTGTTGAACTTTCTGTAATTTATCAAAAACAATAGTACAATATTCTGTATATCTTATTTGAATGTATTATAAATCACTAGTGTAAACACTTTCCTGGCACACACTGTATGCATTACATAGATGACCAGACTTACAGAGGCATTAAGAAACTTTTGCATATGAAGGGAGTACTTTTTATGGACACATTCCAAAACATAAATAAATAAATATGCATGCAATTGTAATCAATATATTTTAGCAAAAAGTACAATTGGACTTATTCGCACTATGTATACAAAATACGCGCAAAATTGCACTGCATATTTACATACGTCCATCACAATATTTGTTTATCAAACTTCACTTTGTGTGTGTGGCTCTGTATTATACGATTGATTTCAGCCGATTTGCGTTTAATGCAGCGATTGTATAATTTGTACACAAACTTTTGTTTTATTTAGCTAAAAAAAATACAAACACAATATATGTATGTTCTAATGTACATACACATGTCTCAGTTTCACAAAACACCAGAAAATTTGTACTACGAATGATTGGCTTTAACAAACAAATGTGTTTCACAAATTGGCGCAGTTGTTTTTCTATGCGATTTAATATTTCTGCTCGCTTAAATAGTTTCGTATGAACAATTTATAACAATTTCTCACTGCATTTAGTTTATTGCATTCTTTTTTTCGACTCCGGCGACTGGCTGGAGTTGCCAGATGTGCAGTGTTGCCATATGTTGTTTTCGTTTGCAAAGCAACTCTGTTAGCTACCATTTTTTTTTTTTTATTGTTGCTTTCATCGTGATGCTTGCATAGAACATTTTTCAACGTTTTGTGCAGTGAACGTGCATTCTAAAATGTGTTTTAAACTCTATTAAGTATGTGTTGAATGTTTTAGAAGTTAAAGCGTGATCAAGTGAAGTGTTTAAAGTAAAAATGCTTAGATAAGAGCACATGCATAAACTGTACAATTTCTGCGGCGTGTTCGTACATATGTAAATATTGTAGCTTATCATTGGCGTGTTTAAATAAAGAAGCAAATGCAATAAATAGTATTAACTGTGTTTTATTTTGGCTTGTGTTTTAATTTGTGCTTTTATTAAGCCAAACTACTAACTGTTGTGTATTATACTACTTGCAGCAGCAGCAGCGTCCAATGTGGCAGCGGTGGCGCCATCTAGGCGCAGTACGAAAACGATTCAAAAGCAATCAGACACGAATGTGGATGCGAGTGTGGCTGTGAGTGTTGCAAGCATTAAAAAGGAGGACACTATACCACTGTACGCGGGCAGCAATGTGTTTGTGTCCAAGACAGATCTGGCTGCCGCCTATATACCCTACCCGGCCATTTATACCTCAAGGGTAGCAGATTTGGTCATTGGCAAGGCAGCGTTGAGTCGCATTGCGTTCGGAACTGATGCTCCAGATGAACACATTTTCAAAGCCATCATAAGTATATATTAATCTGTTTGCTTGAAGATTTGAATCGCTATTAAGCTGTATATATATATATTCTATTGTTTTGCAGCACATGTCTGTCAGGTGTTTGCCATACACGGCACTGAGCTGGAGGAAGCCACAGTGCAGAAGTTCATTGATTACAAACTGGCTAATATTAAGGCCATTGGTGCGGAGCCTAAGGTCTAAAAACTAACATAGCCCAAAAATTGTATGTTTATCATTGTTGAATTCAATAAAAATTGCTATAGCAGCAAACCGTCTCGTGTTGTGTAACTTGGAACTAAACTGTTTTCGCGCTCACTGTACTTGTCTGGCATTTAATCTAATCACTTTAATTTTCTTAAATTGCAGGAGTGATGCAGTCCATCAAGGCTTTGTTTGAGGACAAGAACACGAGCACAAATATTCAGTATACAACCACACAACGTGGTCGTATTATGCTAATCTACGAGGGCTACAGATATGTGGTTAATCGTCAGAGCCAGAAGAATGTCTTCTGGCGCTGCTCCCGCTATGTTAAGCACGCCTGTCGTGCCACACTGGTCACCTCCAAGGTGAATGACGTGACCCTACGCATCGCTGGCGCTGCACACACTCACGGGCCGGAGGTTAAGGCCGGGGAGTGCAGTTCGCCGGACTTTTCTGTCGAAATACTGGAGGATTTAACTGATTTACAATAATCAATCAAAAAATTCCCTAAACAAACAATTAGCGTGTAGTGCTTTCAATAAATACAATATCTATATATATTAATGTATATCTACATTTGTTATTATTAAACACACTTTAGTTTAACTACGACTCTACATTTTGTAATCTAATACTAATCTATGCCTCATGTTTTTAACTTGCAGTTGAGATTAAATTGGAGCCCACACAAATAGGCATTGAAGCTGAGGCGGATGCGGATGCTACTGAAACTGCTTTATCCTTCGGCTGCTTGAGCGACGACGATTCCAAGTCAATGCGTAAACCCTATACACTGCCCAAAATACTAGATGGTAAGTTCTACAAGAATATACAACCCAACCAGAAGACACCGGGCGCCATACAAGCAACATGCACCAGTTGCTATGGCCTCATCTCTGGCACCACCAAATCGACGGGCAACTTTCTCAGCCACATCAAGCGGCGCCACAAGGAGCTGCTGCCGCTGTGCCAACTGCACTGTCAGGCAAAGTCCAGCAGTGCCACAACGCAAGAGAATAAACCCGCTATTACACTAAACACAACAACAATAACACCACCAACTAGTGCCATAGAACCACCGCACAGTATGGTGCAAATACCATTGACCAATATATATGCCAGCAGCAGCAACACAACACATCTCGCCTTGCCCATGCCCATGCCACTGGCTCTGCCATTGTCCATGCCTGAGGCTGTGCAGCCGCCTCAAATGATGGCACTGATGCAGCAGCATCAACGGCAACAGAACTCGTCAGCGTCGCATCATCTACCGGAGCTGCAGACGCTGGCTCAGAACCATGGAGCCGTGTACATCACCAAGGACTACTAGCAACGTCAGCTGCAGAGTACCTATTCTAAGTGCAACTTTGTGTCAATTAACAATAAACACACACATGTATATATATACTTAATTTAATAATAATTCACTTGTTTAAGCAACAGGTATGGTAAGTTTCTAAACATACTTTCGGCACTCTCTCAGCAGTTTCAAATTGCGAGCAGCTAGAGACAACTGCAAGTCCAAATTTATAATAAATGAATTATGAAAACTTTTAAAGAATTTGTTTTAATATTAGACACATGTTTAACTTAATACTGTGTATAGTTTAAAATATTTAAATGTTTCGTACTCACATTTTGTTTCTGCTTTTTCAGTTAAAACATTTCGACGCATTAAAAAGGAAAAGGAATTCGATGGCGATGCCGTGTTTAAGAACACAAACCGCAAGCGTCCCAAACTCTCGATAGGACAGTTTGAGTTTATAACCCATCGGCGTCGTGGTCCAGACAGTGATTACATTGGTTCCTGGCGTTGCATGCACCATCACAAGGGTTGCAAGGCACGAGCATCCACATTTATGATTGGCTCCGAAATCAAATATCGTCTATGCTGCGCCTCGCACTCCCATCTGAATGTCAATGCCAAGAAGACACGAAAGAAGCTCTACAAAAATGTGTCTATTAAACTGTAATGGAATACTATATACTATGTACTATATAAGAGTTAAGTAACTTTTTCAGATGCATACGGACTATGTGGTATTGTTTAACTTAAGCTTATGTCTTTTATCTTTTATTATTTGACCACTTACAACATACGTTTAGAATTATTTGATGACTCGGTTGTTTGCAACGTTTCAATAAAATAATGATTATTAACATTAACATACTTAAAACTTAGCTCAGGGGATCTAGAGATTTTCAACAGTAGTAAAATTTTGTAGTTTTTCCATTGTACTTGTATTCGATTGTCCTAATTGCTGTCGCTTAATTTTAAATTAAATCTGTAGCTCTATCAAATTTGGCTGGCGATTCCGCACTGGCCTCAGCTCGGTTCCAGCCATGTATGCGATCCGCAGCAGTTAGGGAGCTAAGTTTCTTATGTATTAACATACCCGCCGCTTTGGCAGCCTCAATGCGTTTCGTATCGCCCATATGATTGTGTACATCTATGATAAACGAATCTTGAAGAAACTGTTAAGAACTCAAAGCAAACTGTTAAAAAAACAAACCATTTGTAACATAGAGATCATCGCCAATGGTCTTGAGGCGACTGCGGCACTTCATGGAACGATTTTGTACGCACTCCCAGTACAAAATGTCATTACTTTTGCCATAAAACTTGAGATTGGAGCGATAGACAAAGTTGTTAATGGTCAGCAAAGTGCCGCCTTTCCGGCTGATGAGAAACGTCTGAGGTCCGCAGTTGTGTACATGTTGGGTAACTGCAAGAGACGTACAATAGATTTGTGAATAAGTTGTTGTTAAAGATAAAAAAGTGTTTAAGTATCTACAAAAGTTATGTTTTTTGTTTGAGAGAGCTTACGTGCTAGCTATAATTTGATGATATATGGAATTGCTTTATTCACTTGAATTTTATTACAAAACTTGGAAATTATAGTATATAGAATTTTGTCTGAAAGGCTCTTGTGATTAATTAAGTAAAATTTATATATAGCAATATGTAAATTATCTGCTGTGTGCTTAACTCTCCAGTTCCGCAGTTATTTCTTCTTGTTTTGCAGCGCCTTCTGCAGACGTCGCTTTATCTTCTCGCGAAAATCGTTGGGATCAATTTCAGCAGCAGCGAATGGAGCCGCTGACGAATTGGAATTGTCAGCTTCAGGCTCTGCATCAGCCGGTATATCAGTTTCCTCAATTTCATGTAGTTCGAATAGCTGTCCCTCCTCCTCTTCCTCGTCCGGCTCTAGGTCTGGGCTAGCAGCGACAGTTTTCTCTGTGCTCTTTTGGATTACAATTTCGACTTTTGGTTCTGGCTTAGGCGACGGAGCACTGATAATGCCCTCGGCTGGCGTAAACTGTGAAGAGGTGACACTCTTGTCGCTGGCCTGCATAAAGTGCACATGCTCTCCATCGAAGGGGAAGACATTCTTCTGATCGCACACCACACGCACTTTGCACTCCTCGCCATGCTCCCGGAAGCAGCATTGGAACACCGAGAACTCGGCCTTGCGGAACGAAAACTTGAACAGATGACCCTCAAATACGAGCTTAACGCCACCTGCGAATGCGAACATAGATTCAATTGTGAGCATTAAGTGAGCAACAAGTGAGTGCATATGACTCTTACCCTTTGTGGTGGATGCATAGACGGCTGGTCGACTGGCGGCTTCATTCTTGCTGGCTGCCTTGAGTTTGTCCAGCAGCTTCAGCTTGGGCGAACCATCCTCTATCTTGGTCTTGGGACGACCTCGTTTACGTGGTGGAATTATCTGTGCGTTCAATGTTGATGTGGCTGCGGCGGCGGCGCTGGCGCTGACTGCGATAAAAGTTAAATGGAGCAAAAAAGAAATTGCAGCAGATTAAATTGTGTGTGCTCAACAGGTGCAACAACTTAAAACGAAAATAAGTAAAATAAATAAAACACAAGTTTGGAAAGTTTGTGCCACGGCGGACATTTATTAACAAAACAAATAAATCAAATGAAATAAAATAAAAATTAAATAATATGCGCACTGCAGTGGAAAACACACGTTAAGAAGAAGCACTGTACTTGCGGCAGCAATGTTGCCACCTGTTTAGGCAAACTAGCTGGCGTTGCCATACAGCCAGTACACACATAATAGCGTAGCCACTGTGCAGAGGCAGCCATCTTGTTATTTTTTCGCCGCATTCTTGACCAAATTTCGCCGCGAATGCTGCGCTACGCTTGTTCTTGACGAAACAGCGTATTTGTGCTATTTACAAAATAAAAAATTATAAACAAGTTTAATTAAGTGATGCAAAACAAGTGAAGTGTTTGTAAAATACATTGTGTAAAAGATGTGCATAAGCGAAGCAAAAATGCAGTCGCAAAGTGAACGAATTGTGTTGTGGTGCTCCGTCTCTCTGTGCGCGTGTGTGTGTGTGTGTGTGTTGCAAGCAACAACAACAGTTATACAAAAATGCAGCCTGCAAACTGAAAAGCGAAGCGTTGTGTCAGTTAATTTGAATTGTGTTCAGTAATAAACAAATACTGCGGTAAGTGGCGAAGCTGCTATAAAATGTTTTAAAAAAAAAAGCAGCTTGGGCTGCTCACTTGGCTAACAGAACTCGCAAAGTTATATTTTCAGCAGATTCGATTGTAAACTCTATTGTATTGTATATTTCAATAAAAACTTGTTGTTACCAATATTGTGTTTTCATCTAAGTTAAGAGACACTTTTCCTCTACACACACACACACACCCACACACGTACACAACTAAAAGTGTTTGTTACCAATTTTGCTTTTGCAGATGCGGACGCAGTTGCTCAGAATGGACAGTACATCATGGAGCTGCCCTCGAATGTCTGGATGTACAAGAACGATTACTTCTTTACGAGGAACCAGAAGAAGGGCTATAATCTGATATTTAATGGCTATATGTACAAAAAGGAGGCCAGCTTTAGGGCCACCGTTAACTGGATCTGCTCGGATGGCAATGGCAAGCGTTTGAATGAGAACAAATGCTCGGCCCGTGCGATTACCAAATTTGCGGGCGGCATTAAGCTGGGCAAAAATCCGCACAATCATCCGCCGAGATTCACCGGCGACTGTGTGCCCGACAAGCAAATGATCAAGGATATATTGCAGCATTATTAAAGTGGAGACGAAAACAAAGAAAGAAACAAACAAACAAATCTTCTTGTCTAATTGTAGTTTGCTGTAGCTGTAACTTAAGCCTAATACATATATACACATGAAACTGTAATTATATATACTTACATATAATATTTAAATCGTATAATATCATATCATCCCATCCCATATCCCTCCATAGCCGTCAGATTCAAGCGTACTGGAAATGGCGAGTTCCTCTTGGTGGACGGTCGTTGTTATAAGAAGACTCGGGCCATGCAATATCGCACCTATTACCACTGCCAGACGCCCAACTGTCGTGCCCTCTATGTGCATGTGGAACTGAGCCGTCGACCGCTTTTAACCAAACACAATACACATGCGGCTCACTGCAAACAACGCGTGAAGAGCAGGGTAAATTATGTATCCCCATGCGCATAGTTATAGCCATTAACAAAACCGAATACTTCATGTAATTAAGCTGACTTTGAATGAAAACTTGTATTGAAAACGCAATTGCCCATGTCTTTTATTTCTGCAGCAGTCTTCAAATCCTTGTGCTGCACCACTAATTCTGTTTTCTGCATCCCCATTCTATTCCCTTTCTCTTTTCTCTCTCTCATTGCAGTCAAGTTTGACTATCAGATCAGTGCCTCGGATGATCATGAGACAGCCATGCATGTGGATTGCCATCAGCGTCGCAGCGGACCCGGCGGTGCTGACAGCAATTTGCCATTCTTCATTGTCAGCAAGTATGGCACCAAGCAGATTATGCTAAAGCAGCACACCTTCAATCGCCACATCACCCGCGAGGATGTCACCTACTGGCGTTGCAGCCAATTTGCTGTGCTACGTTGCCGGGCACGGCTTAAAACCAAGGCCGATACGCTGACCATTCTGAACAGCGAGCACAATCACGATGTCATACTCAAGGCTCGCAAATATGGTTCACTGAAGCGGCAACGGGCTGAGGCTGAGGCAGCCGCACGGGCCACTAAGGTGGAGGCGGAGGAGGAGGACCAGCTCGTTGTGGAGACCAAGACCGAACCGAACACTGACACAACCAGTCAATGATTTGTTGTTAGCCTTAAGCCAAATTGTATATACGTAAATCTAAAGCATTAGGAATAGAATATATCAACATAGTAACAATATCGATAAATATCAATACTTCTACTACCTACTACCTACTACTACTACTACTACAATATGTTAAATAAAATCCAAAATAGTTACGCTTCTGAGATGTTCTTTTATCGCTCGATAAGTCAATTAAAGTTTAAGTAAGTTTAAGTTGAATTGTTAACTTTACTAATCATTTGACTGTCTCTTTGCTTCTCGTAGATGGTGGCATTGTCTATCACTCGTACATAACTGGCTTCCGTGGCAGTCGAAAGCTGATGATCGGCGAGTTTACCTTCACCAGGAACAAGGCTGCTGGTGGCAAGACCTATTGGTCATGTGCCCGTGCTGGCGCCCACAAATGCAAGGCCCGGGTGGTCACAACGCAATACGATGACGTGATCATCAAGTGCAGCCAACACAATCATCCGCCATACTAGTCACTGTGCTGTTTCTCCCTACCATTTAATTATTTAGAAACTAGACAAAAAAAAAAAAACAAAATAAATGTTCATTTAAAACATCTACTGTTGTGAAATTCTGTAAAATGTATAATGTGAATTCCCTTGCATAACTTTATTCAATCCAACTAATTACTAATATATATGTTTACATTTATTCACAGATCGCTGCAATTTGCTTGATGAAATAGAGGACCTCAATAGAGCTCTGATCAAACACTCGCTGCTTCGATTTGTCAAGGGGCAACGCGGTTGCAAGCTGTTGGCCTACAATGGACACAACTATGTGCGCAATCGACGCAGCGGCCTCAAAACCTATTGGATATGCTCCAAAAAGGTCAGTCTTGAATACCAATTTAGCAAAGCTTGAATCTAAAACTAAACTATGTTCTCTTCCATTCCAATTTAGGGCAGCACCAAGTGTAGTGCAAGAGTTGTCACCAATGTCATCGAGGGTGTGCATAAGGTTGTGCTGGAATCCTGTCATCATACCTGCCTCAACATCGATCGCAAGAAGCGTTTGTCTCTTGTCAGTCCGCTGGTTAAAACTGGCCTAAAAACCCAAAAATCATTGGCCAGCTTCGTTAAAACCGAAACGGATGAGGACTTAACGCTCGAGCTGCGCTCACTTAATCTAAGCATTGAGGATCTGCAGCAGTTACAGTAGCCATAGATTCATTCACAAACTAGGCATAAGTTGCTAAGAGACTTAACAGAAACAAATAAATCAATTTACATATAATACAATTACTGCCAACAAAACCTATAAGCAAACCCATTGTAATACAAAATAGAATTTATAATTTTCAAAACAACTTTCAACTAATCAACTGCATAAATGTCTCTTTTAGTGCCCTTCCAAATTATCAACACCCTGCGCAGATTCTCGGCACCGGTACAATCTGATCTGAAGCGCTCACGTCTGGCACGGACTATGGAGGACATACACTACATCAAGACGCCAGCTGGCAACTGTGTGCTGCACTGTGGAGAGCATCGCTATCTGCGCAATGCCGCCTACAAGGACAAGGTGTACTGGAAGTGCAGCAAGTGGCGCAAGCAATGCCGGGCCAGAATCATTACAAGCACCACACCGACTGGACAGGCACGCTGTGCCATCAGTGGAGCACACAATCATGCGTAGGATCATGACGACAACAGACTGCTTAATGAGGCCCAATCAACTTAGTGTAATCTATTATATTAATTGTCAAGCATACTAAACACGCTTTTGTTATATGGGTGAGTTTAAGACTATACTCTATTTGTTATATACCCTTGCAGAACGCTTAACGAAGCTTACAGTATTCTTGATCAGGTTCCACGGTCTGCTTGATATGTCGTAGGTCCATTTATATATATGCTAGCTAGACTCCTAGTTTAAAAGCTGTATTGATAAACGCTTGTTATATGTCAAAGTAGGCAGAATTTACATAGGATAAATAAAAATAGCCCACTCGGTATAAAAAAGATCTCAATACAATTTACATACAAAGGATCTTAATTTCATCCAAGCGTAGGAGCAATCGGTGGCAATTAACAAACTAATCAAACTAAACAAATTTGCACAGCATTTTTTAAAAAACTAGTTGTTCTATACGACAATATTTCAAACTATTCGGCCTGCTACACCATGCAGCTGACATAGAAACAATCGGTTAATTATCTCGATGAAATTTACAGAACCTCTATTTTCTGTATATTTTAGCCCAATAAATTTTTTCCAAATTGGACTACTTTAACAAATAGATGCTATTGAAACAACCAGTCAAAAATATTTAGTGTGAAAAACTTTTTGTTTGTAGGAAATTGAACTCTTTTCAATTAAGTTCCCATTATTATTGAATTAATTAAACCAGGAATCGTGATTAGGATTAAAAATTTTTTACTCTAAAAATTATTTACTCTATGCACTGACACCTTTATTTACATACATTATAAGTTTTATTTTTAAAACTAGAAAATGATTAGTTTGAACTTATATCTTACAACATAACAAGTGATAGTTTAACAATAATAATCAATATTTGAGCAAAAAACAAAATTTATGAAATAATGATTATTTCTAGATTTTTTTTTTGCGTATAATCTTGATTTGTTTAATCAAATTCAAAGAAAGGAAAAGAAACAAAACTCAAGAAATAATCATTGTTAAAACTTTTTTTATCTCAAAAATAACAAGTACTTATAAGAGAAGTTCAAATATATCAATATTTTGTAGTTTTTCAAGTTTAAATTTAAAAAAAATGGATCATATATTATCAAAATCGAATTACTCTATCAAACAGCTGCCGTAGGAAGAAAAGTTCAAAAATACACTCGTATACAAACATTTCTGTATATTTTTAACCAACTTAATAAAATTTCAATGGAAAATGTCTATTAGAAATATATAAATTGCTCTGTGAATTTGTATTAAATTGAAATAATATAGATTTAACTACAAACTATACGATCCGACCAAAATTGAACCAAAACGAGGAGCACTATGTTAGCTATCATAGGAACATTTCTAAACAGCATCCAAAACTAATGGTATAAAAAATGTCTGTGAATTGAGCTATCTCATCTCACAAAATGTATTTAATAATAAAATGTTGAACAAATAGTAATAGTTAATACATATAATTTGGGCCCGCTATAAATAGTATTTATAGTAAAATCAGTTCTGCAAGGGTATTTAAACAGCAAAAATAATCTTTATTACTCCTTGAAACTAATTAGTGTTACTGTTTTCAATTTCTTTCTTTTGTAGATGCTTGATGTCTTACTTTATATGAAAAAAAGAAACCAATGCACAAAATATAAGTTATGCATACAACGAAACAAAAACTTGTTTTAATTTAATATGCATTTAAAACGTTATGATTTCTTCCTAAATTAAGTTGAACTGGCTTGTATAATTATTAACTAATAGTTTTAAATTCTTCGTTGCAGCGCTGACTGAATTGGATCCCAATAATTTGGGTGATTATGGCAACGAGAGCTTTTTGCCGAAATCTGCGGGTAGTGGGCCACAGAGCATACGTGTGGGTTTGTCCACCAAACAGAAGTTCACCCGCACCCTGGACGATTGGGATCGTGTGCGCTATGAACGCACATCCGCTGGCGTTGTATTGATCTATGAGGGGCAACGCTTCAATCGCTGCGGCATCTACGGAGAGCACATTTACTGGGCCTGCAAGAAGAAGCGTTCGTTGTGCAACGTCTACATGATAACCAACAAGAACAAGCCCACCTATGTGGCCATTTCGGGTGTACATAATCATGCCTAGACTTCATTGTTCTTTCTTTTCTTTAAATTCTCAATAAAAAAATCACACACAATCTACAAACTTTAGCTAGCCTTATGTTTAACAGTAACCTAACTAGTATATATATATGTAATTTGTTTAAACAAACCTTTTGCTAATTTATTGTACTGTTAACTATTTCAGAGTTGGCCATCTTTGGCACTGGACAACGTGGACGCACCGTTCTGCTGCATGAAGATCAGAAGTTTGTCAAGAATCGCAGCTCAGCCTCCCGCACCTACTGGATATGTTCGAAAAAGGTGCGTATTAGTTAGTTATGTCTTCAAATTAGTTGTTAACTAATGTTATTTGTTTAAAGGACGTAACTGTTTGCCGAGCACGTGTAGTGACGGCATTGGACAGCACGGGACTGGCAAGGATTATCAAGCGAAACTTTGAGCACAATCACAAGCGAAAGTTTCCACACAGCGCCGCCAGCTTATCGCAACAGTTGTCCATCATTGGAGGAGCTGCAGCGGTCGAACACCATCTCAAGAAGGAGAAGGGCAAGGGCAAGGGCAGTCTCTTGTCCAGGACAACTGCTAAATAACCAGCTTAGGCTTAAGCTCAATACTGTTGAATCCATGATGTTCTAGTTCAGTTCTAGTTAGCGTACACAAAATAAATTACTTTTACATAGGTTTCAATTGAATATGTTACTATTTTATTTGCTAATTCCACAGCTTTTATAATGTTTAATTGTGAAGATATTTTAACTAATCTGCAAATGCAATTTCTTCGTCGTTTACAGCATTTCACATTGACTTTGCGGACTCGAAGAAGAACGGTGGCAAGCTGCTGGTCATCAATGGCTTTCGTTTCTTTAGGAATAAGAAACGCGGTCATCTGCAGTACTGGAAGTGCCGCAACTACTACAAGGAACGCTGTCCTGCCATTGCCATTCACGATGAATCCTCGCTCATTCTGCGCCTGTGCCACCAGCATCAGCATCAGGAGAGCAATGACATTGAAATCAAACAGCTGCCGTCCACAACCAATACGAAGAAGCAACCACCTCGGCTAGAAGCAGCATCTCCAAGCTCACCCAGCTCAGCGCCAGTAACGCCAGTAGTCGAGGTGGTAGAACTAGAGCAGGACGAAGTAGAGGAGCAGGAGGAAGAGCAACAGCAGCCGGTCAAGTCAAGATCATCGCCCTCGCCATCTCCACCTCCTTTGCGCTCTCCGCCGCCGTTACTTGAGTTCAAATCCAAACTTGGTTTGGATTTCTAACTGAAAGTTTTGAAAACAACAAATTATATCTACTTCGTAATAGAGCTTAAGTGTGTTGAGTTTTTTTGTGGAAACGATTTACGAATTTTTGTATTAAAGTACAGCAAATGTCAAGTGGTTTCTATTCTTTATACTTTAATCTTGTGAGTAGGCAATTTAATCTGCTAACATTGCTTTAATTTCTTTATGTTTCTGCTTACAGATTTTGCTCATGATTACGGAGATTCAGTCTGTCCAATTGTGCCGGACAGCTGCTCTGGTTGGATGAGCTCAAATTCTTTCGGATTTTCCAACAAATTGAACTGTTTCGTCGCATTCATGTTAAGCCGTTTTCCAAGGAGATGCAGCAGCGGAAGTGATACAAAATTTTGAAGCCCGGCAGCCAGTCCAGGGAAATGGCTGCCGATTCTTTCTTAAGTTGAGCTATGGTTTCGAATTAAAAAAGAAACATGCTTTTATATCGTAAGTTTCCTTATCTTTGTAGACTAGAGTTTATGAAAAAGCACAGCTAATTTCTAGTCTTTTCTTAAGTGCATCCTTTCTAACTATTGCTTCTTCAATCCTGTTTATTTGCTTAGTTATATATTAACCAGCTTTACTGCTTTCTGTCTGCTTACAGATATGGCGTTGTCAGTGGTATACCCGACCTTGACTTTAACTGGTGCTCATCTGCATGAACAAATGGGACTTTAAACAGTTTCATCTGACTAATCAGCGAAAGACGTAACCCGCTTTGAAGCCCCACCGCAAGTGCAGAAAAACAGCTACTGGTGCTTTTTTAATACCACAAATAACGTCGAGTAAAAGATTGTATAAAAAAATAACAACCTATTAGAACTTAAGTTTTGTGGACAAGAATTTTGTATTAAAGTACAGTACAATGTCAAGTCGTTTTTCAAATGCATCCTGTTTATCCTGCTGCCTTAAAATTTGTTAAACCTTTTAAATATGTTACTCATTGGCTAACCTGCTTTAATACTTTGTGTTTTGATTACAGATTTGGCTCATGGACACGGACAGTACAGCGGTAGTCAGCCCAAGATACAGTTCTCCGTGTCCAAACGGGGCGGACAGTTGCTTTGGCTGGATGGACTGAAATACTTTCGCAACAATGAGAATCGCACCAACTTTTTCTGGCGCTGCCATTGGTATTATCGACATGTGCGTTGCCCTGTGCTCATCTGCATGAATAAATTCGATTTCAACGACTTCCGACAGATTCATCAGCACTGCCACGTCAAGCAGGATCGCAAGGAGAAGCAGCAGCAGCAGCAGCAATCTTCACCTGCATCTGCTACGAGTAGGAGCAGCAAGTCGAAAAAGACTCCTGCCGCTACACTTGTGGTCGATGCGGAAATCTTTAACATCTAATTTAAGTGATTCTATCAAAATCTTACGTTTTGTTGGCTTGTAAATAAAATGGAACTACAAATAAGAAAAACATAAAAGTGAATCCGAATATCGAATATTGTGTGAAACATTTGCCTAAACTTACATTTATGTTGAACCTGTACTAATACTGTTTTTTGTATACCTTCTTTTGCAGTTGTGCTGCCCAACGATGAGGTGCCCAATCCGGAAGATGTGCTCGTCTTTTTCACCCAATCACTACGCGGTCGTCCTGCCATTATGGCCAATGGCATACGTTTCCTGATCATGAGTGAGAATAAGAAAAAGATTTTATGGCGTTGCAGTTCGATGGCGACCAAGAAACTCAAGTGCCCGGCGCGCATCACCATGCTCAAGGAGAATCCGCCCAAGTTCATCATCAATAAGGCGGATCATATGCACGCCGAGCTCAAGCGCAATAAATACAGTTCCAGCAAGGCACACACCATGAGCCAGGTTCAGGACACGGCGCAGATCAAGCTGGAGCGCGAAATGGAGAGCGGCGTTAGCTTTGAGCTGCATCAGGAGGAGGTGCAGGACCTGCACGAGCTGACTGACGATCCTCTATAATGATAGAGAGAGAGAGAGCATAGTATATACTATATACTATATATAGCATGTATAGTTAGACTTTGACATCGGCGTATACAAGTTGTTTATATTTAAGAATAAAGTTTTAAATTGTACATTTAATCAATGCTTAAGTTATCCCAACAAAGTCTGTTTAAACGCGGATTTAAAACACTTTGTATATCCGAACTTCACTAATGTGTAACTTTATATTTTATCTGCCTTTTAGCTATGAACGACTTCTGCTATGCGGTGAGCCAAAAGGGACGCACTCTACTGCTGCACGATGGCTTCTATTATGTGCGGGAAAAGGCCAGCAACAGTAAGACCTATTGGCGCTGCACTCAGTACACGACGGCACTGAAGTGTCACGGTAGAATTCATACACTGCACGGACGTATTGTGCACTTTTGTAAGCACAATCACAAGCAAGATCAGTACGGACGCAAGCTCAGAATGCTGGCGCGGGAGAGCTGC
The DNA here is from genome assembly GCA_035047385.1 of Drosophila tripunctata. Classification (NCBI taxonomy): domain Eukaryota; kingdom Metazoa; phylum Arthropoda; class Insecta; order Diptera; family Drosophilidae; genus Drosophila; species Drosophila tripunctata. The sequence continues at coordinate 60,600 of JAWNPS010000309.1, forward strand.
TAGGAAATGGCAGTGGAACAGGGAAACCAATAATCTATGACAAAAATATATAATTTAATATTGCCCTATATTCCCCCAGTGTATTTTTAATGTACTTTGATCTCAAGTTTATTCACTAAAAATAATAAAATCATTTCGTTTCCATGAAAGATGTGACACCAAGCCAGCATTGTATCCCATATAAAACTCACTGGGCTACACATTAACTCACTTAGTTAGCAGGAACTGTAATTATTTTAAGTTTTATTTTTAAAAATTATCTAATAATTATTTTTGGTTATTATTCAAAAACAATAACTATTATTTTGTGTTTGAAAGCTACAATCTTGAATATCTTTAAAAATATAACTCTTTGTTTATAAATACTTTGTGGCTATGTATAAAAATTACACATATAGAAGTATTTTTATATATTTACTTAAAGAAGTATTTTGATATGTTTAGAAAATGTTTTTTTTTTTTTCAAAACGCCAATGTAATCATTATTTATTGTTCCTAACAGTTTTGTAATTCTTACTTTCAGATCTGATGTTGGTGGCTCACTTCACCAGCACCCGAAAGAAGATGCGGAAACTTATCATAGATAAGCACGAGTTTGTTATGGATCGCAAACTGAAGAGTAGCATCAACTGGCGATGTGCGCGTTATCGTAGTGCCAACTGCAAGGTTCGGGCCACCACCCATCAGCTGAAAAGTGGCCAAGAGGTTTATAGACTCAAATATGCCAATCACTCGCATCAATGAGTCAAAAGTGTTACCCAGTTGGAAACGTTAAGCCCGCCAACTTTTTATAGCCTAGACTCTTTCGACTTTTTAGCCTTAAATAAATGCTATTGCAACACAAAGAAATGTTTAACAAATTGTCAAGAGACCCTTATATAGCATAGGCCTTAAATGCACGCTTTACTTAGTTAACAACCCATGTATCTTTATATATAGCTAACTTTCTTAATATATATGTTTCTTTTGTGCTTACAGAACAGGTTCGCAAGCAAGGCATCATGATTGTCAAAGGCACGAAGGGGAAACCCAAACTTTTAATGGGCGGCTTTGAATACTTTCGTAACAATAGTCGTGGATCGAAAACCTATTGGCTCTGTGCCCGGAATCGTTATCTACGCTGCTCTGCCCGCATCATTACCTGCTCCACGTCCGGTGAACTTGTGGTCAAGAATCAACTGCACAATCACAGTCCCCACATCAAAATGGATCCCAAAAAACATTAGCTATTAACGTTGACAGAGAGAGGGCAGAGTCTTACAATTAGTCATAGTCATAATAAAGCTTATATAGTAGTAAGTCTATATGTATATAGTATGCAGTTCACATCAGTGTACGATCTGATTAAGATTTTAAGTACCAGCTTTTATAGGTAGTTTTTGAGGTAAGTTTGCAATCTAGATATACCATATATTTTTCTCTACATAAGCGTTTATGTAGGTTGTCCCTGAAAACATTGCTTACTTTGCTGCTTGCTTTTACATAAGAACCTTCTGTTAGTGGTAAGAAAGGTAACATTTCCGTAAAATTCCAAGTATATACATGCTCGATTGTGTTATCTAAAAAAATAAAATATTAAATATATACGGTAAGTTAATGGTGCAGGTGACTTTTTACCCCGAGAGCAACAGCATACTCTTCAAAACTCTTTAAGTTGTTGCTTAATTTAATTAGGGCAAATTTTTAAAAAAGATATAGTAGAGTCAACGATTAGACTTTGGAATACAAACGATAATTTTTATAACCTCTGAGGGGTATATTGGGTTTAGTGAAATAATGTAACAGGCAGAAGAAGGAGCGGCAGACTCCATAAAGTATGTAAATAATTTAGCCCTATGTTTGCTTCGACTTTTGAAATCATCGTTAAAACGTAATTTGTATAAGTCAAAGTCGTGGTCGATTTATAAAGATTTTTTGAATATTCGGCTTTCGCGATTGAGGGCCTTCATTAATATGATGCAGCTTGCTTGAAATATTTTCCATAACATCGGAAAGTGATGAGAAAACAATAGAATCCACAAATATTGTATTGGTTGTTACTGAAAGAGTTTAAAGAAGCTAAGAGTGTACCAATGATGAGTACGCCAATAGATTCCAGCACTTAGAAACTGAAATCGAAAAACAGTCGAAATTTTTCAAAAGTTTAACTTCCGAAAGTCAACTAAATAAATCGAATCCTACATAAACGCACTCCGTGTTTAAAACCAAACATAAAATTTCTACTTAAATGTAGGAAAACCCGAATAAAACCTAAATTCATACAGAACACCACCAACTGCAAAAGTATACATTTCCATACAAAATAGACCTACAAAAAACCTTGGAGAACAAACTATTAAGAAACATACAATTCTTCCACACAAAAATTCTAAGCATGATTATTGACCACAATCACTGCTTGCTAAAATAATAGCGAAAAGAGATGATAGCAGACAAAACAACAATAACACAGCTGTTTAAAACTGAGAGCTAAAACTAGAGCGTTTTTTGAGAGTGAACGGAACCTATCGAACAAACTAACTGCAACTCTCAAAGAGAAACAAACAGAAATGCAGAAAAGGCACCGAAGTTTGCTCTCCCAAACAGAAACAGTGTGCAGAGGATCACACAATAACTGATACAGTGAAACAAACACATATATTTTTAAATGACAACAAAAATACTCATTTCGACATCAGACAAGGGCAACAAAACTGTAGCTATGGAATTAGATGGCTATAATAAAAAGATGAATGACATTTTACAAGGCAGAAAAACATATAAAATTCTTAAACAAGGCCGAACGTACAAATTACAAACTGTACAATCTATAAATAATATAAGATTATAATAAATATTATATTATATAAAGAAAAACAACATGACGACAACAACAGCCCTACCATCGGACTACCAAAAATACATAAAAACAAGAAAGAAAATGTCAGTCGGGCATGCCGACCGTGTTATACCCTCTGAGCTTCGTTTTCATTTATATGAGTTCCAATTGGAGTAACTGCTGCAAGAAGTTACACATTTTGTATTTCTATCTCGCTCACACGTTTTTCGTTTTCGTTGCTTGTGTGCACAGCTCAGTGCAACGCACGTGGCTATGCCTTGCTTGAATGAAACGATTTTCGTTGTTTGAGAAACTTTTTTAATTATGGTCCGATTTTGATGAAATTTTCACAATCGTTTGATATTATTTGTCTGCAGATATATACTAAATTACAACACTATACGTTAAGAAATAAGTGAGCCCGCCGCTTGCAAAGTTACAAGGAAGTTGTGCATTTTGTGGGCGAAGGAGGCGTGGCATCCAAAAAATGTTGATGGCATTATCTTTATATTGCATCTAGTAACCTACATGCCAAAATTGGAGTCCCTAGGTGTTATATTAACTGAGATATTTGCCAAAAACATATATTTTTCCCGAGGTATGTCTGGTTTTTCGCTTATTGTGGGCGAATGGGGCGTGGCATCAAAAAAAGGAAACAAACTTGTATTGACTGACTAAATATGTGGTCGATACTGACTAAAACGGATATTGTAGCTCTTACCATCTCTGAGATCTGTTTGTTCATACGGACAGACGCACAGACGCACAGACGGACAGACGGACAGACGGACATGGCTATATCGACTCGGCTTGTGATGCTGATCAAGAATATATATACTTTATGGGGTCGGAAACGCCTCCTTCTGCCTGTTACATACTTTTCCTCTTCTGACAAACCCAATATACCCCTCAGAGGGTATAAAAATACACTACTTAGACCGATATGTTCCTCAATAGGATCACCCTCTTATGTATTATGCAAATACATTATAAAAATACTAAAAAAAATAACGGACAACTTAACATTTAACGTTAAAAATTCCACTATATTCAAAGAAAAGATTAACAATTCAATGATATGTGACGATGAATTGTAAATATCTTTCGATGTAATTTCTCTGTTCCCCAGCATCTCGACTGAATAAGCATTAGACATAGTCAACATGAGATGACCTCGTATTAAAGAATTTACCAAAATACCAAAACCTCAAAGATAAAATTTATATACAACTGAAAGGCATGCCAATTGGATCACCTGTAATAGCGGACATAGTCATGGAAGACTTATTAGAACATACTCTAAACAAACTAAAATACAAATATAATATTTTTAAAATACATATTTTGTTAATGTTCTAGAGCATTAACAAAATATGTTGACGATTTATTTGCCATTATTAAGGAAAACCAAATACAAGACACACTTGAAGCACTAAGCTCTTATAACAGACAAATAAAATTCACACATGAACTACAAATAGACTAAAAACTACCATATCTTGATACTTTGATACGAAGAAATGACAACCAATTAAAACTCAAATGGTGCAACAAACCAATCGTATCAGGACGTATTACAACTTTTTTTCGAAATACTCAAAGAATATGATACAAAGCACAGCACGTAGCTGTATTGCATGTAATAATATTTTAAGTAGTTACCATTGTGCTTAGGAAAATCATTGATTGTTAATTTTTTAAATTTTTGTAATGTTAATTAGCTTTGTTAGCCTGCCCTGAAAACGACAGCCGACGACAGTCGAAAATAATTTGCAAAATTAATAAATAAATTTTAAAATTTAATAGCAGCAAACCTCCAGCCGACGAAACAAATTTTTAATAAAAATTAGAAAGGTCGGTAAACACTAATTAAATATATTTAAGTTACGCTAAATGACAATCGACTTTTGAAAAACTATTTGAAAATCGATCACGTGTTTAACTTGATCTTCTACATTTTTGGAAATCAAAGCAAAAGTTATAAATTGAAACTTAAAGTGTTTATTCCAACCTTTTTTAAAACCATATTGCCTTTAAATCAAAATCAATTTTTATACCCTCTGAGGGGTATATTGGGTTTGTCAGAAGTATGTAACAGTCAGAAGGAGGCGTGGCGGACCCCATAAAGTATATATATTCTTGATCAGCATCAACAGCCGAGTCGATATAGCCATGTCCGTCTGTCCATATGAACAAACAGATCTCAGATCTTCATTTCGTTGTAACTTTGAAAGCCGCTGTCGAAAAATTAGGCAACAAGTATAGTCAGATTTTATATAGTGATATCAAAGCAACACAATGTTATTTTTCTTGAGGACCCTCTGGAGATTTATTTTATCGAACTTATTAATTTATAGTTCTTGAAAAATTAGGTCACAAATAAGTCTGTTTTATATAGTGATATCAAAGCAACACATGTTTTTTTTTTGTTGAGGACCCTCTGGAGATTTGTTTTATCGAACTTATTAATTTATAGTTTTTGCAGCAGTAATTCCAATTTGAATCGAAAAATTAGGCAACAAATAAGTCTTTTTCTATAGTGATATTAAAGCAACACAATGTTATTTTAATTGAGGACCCTCTGGAGATTTGTTTTATCGAACATATTAATTTATAGTTCTTGCAGCAGCTACTCCAATTTGAACTCATATAATTGGAAACGAAGCTCAGAGTGTATAAAATGGTCGGCTATGAAAAAGACATTGCTAAGGTAATTAGTAATTGTAAACTTTACGTTCCTTATAGCCAAACTCGATGGCAGCTATAACATATTGTTTTCAGATTCAAAACGAATTTAAGTTTAATTTTATTTGTGAAACTGAAATTTGTTTATACATTAAACTGATTGTTTTACCAAAAATTTCTTTTGCTTGCCTTATAAGTGTATCTTAAGTACACGCCAAATTTGATCGTTCTAGCTTTTATAGTTAGTCTGTTACATTCGCTACGCATGGTGTTTTATCAGGTGAGCAATCCGTGATAAGTCTGTACTGTTTTCCGTAAGATAGGTACCATTATATCTGTATTATATACACAAAAGTATAGTCATATTAATTATTTCTCAATTTGTAGCTGTTTAAACTCTGTAAATTGTGGATGGTATATTATATTAGTCTTATTTTAAACAGTTACTTGTCGGTTCTCACAGTTTTTAAATATCATGCTGGGAAGTCTTCCTCGAGATCGTCGTAGTGCGGGAACATACTCAAGTTATACAAAATGAATAATTTAAAATACTAGTGAACAGACAGTTAAGTGTCACAGCATGTTTGTAAACAGATGATTTCCATGAATTCATTGACATTGGAACTGGATGTCAGTAAGACGCTAATTGAACTCAACTTATTTCTGTATGAATATGTTATACGCATGTGTATGTGTGTGTGTATTGTATACAGCACTTTGCTAATAAGTTGTGTAAACTTTGTGTGGGGTTTTGTTTATACAAAAGCTTGGCAAGTTCAAGAAAATGAAGAACGCATAAAGCAGCCGAGATGAAAAAAAAAAGCTGATTCAGATTTTCAGACACTTGAGTTGTGTGTTTCATAAATTCCTTGGGCTTGTGTGCGTGTGTGTGTGAGAGAGAGAGAGGCGTTGCAACGCAGCGAAACAAACTGAATAAATAGCGATGACTAACGGCATAACGGCAAATGTGCTAAGTGGCTGCGATTAGTTAAGGGTTCAGCTGCATGCAAGAAGAGTTAATAATAAACTTGTAAAATGTGTGACAGTTTGAAAAAGTTCGCGCCCTTTGTGCACCAGCAGTTCCACTGCGAGCAGTGAACAAGTTCGATGCGTATGGCAATTCAATTCAATTTCAACTCCAAATTATAAAATACTGGCTTACATTTATATTGACATAGTTCTTATTTGCTTTAATTGAACTAATTTGGTGTTTTTATTTTCAAATAACTGCTTTGACTGGTTCACGTTTGTTCAGAGTGCAATGAACAAGCTCCCGCATATCGATATACAATTGTTCAGCGCATGCGATACTTGTATGTTTGTTTTACCTATCGAAATATCGATACAAGTTAGGTTCATTCTTTTCCACAGAATCGTAGCGCACGGACGTCTCGCGCGTCGCGTAGATTTTTATTATTTTCTCAGCTTCTGGGTAGGTGGTGGTGCTGGTGGTGCGCGCAGCGAATAAAAAGAAATTTGTGTATTGCAGCAGAAGTTTTCGCTGCGCACAGGCTGTGCCGTTTGTCGTTACCGTGAGACTCGAGACTATGTGAATTAAAGATAATTTTATATGTAACAAAGAGAAAAGTGAACCCATCTCAAAGTGAAAATCTGTGGAAATATGTAATATACTACGCACACACACGAAACGAAAAGAAAAAACAAGCATTTAAGTTCAAGGTTTAATTTCATACAATGCTAGAAACGAAGTTCAATCACAAATATACATAATAAAAAAACTGTGTGCAGATTTTTGTTGTATACACTGCTGTGCGCGAGTGAGTGTGTGTGTGTGTGAGAGTGAGTGCGACTGCTGCATTTTCTTGATGATTTGAGACAAACGCAACGCAGCAGCAACGCACTGCTCAATTGAGAGAAAGAGAGAAAAGAAAGAGCAAGCGTAATTATTGAATTAATAAATGTGCACAATAAGAAGAAGATATCTAACATTGTCTCGATAACTGTGGAAAAATATCTAAACCCAATTACTCAGTTTGCTCTCAGTTTAATTCGATTGACACAGAGGCAGCTCACAGCAGCAGCAGCAGAGCGCGAGCGCAAGCAGCAGCAGCAGCCCCAACAAAATACAAGTCGATAGACTTAACTTACCCACTGTTGACGGTGCTCGCGGTGGTGCTGGTGGTGGTGGTGGGAGAGGCTCACACAAAACAGAAACACAAAAAAGTCAAAACTTCTCAGTAGCGCAGCTCTCAGCTCTGCTTTTGCGCAGAGGCAGAGTGAATTCGCCGCGTCGTCGTTGCAGCGCTCGGTCGTCGCTGTTTGGAAACACCTTGCTCCAATATTTTGCTGCCTTCCCCCTCCCCGCCCCTCATCCACTGCCTACTCTTTCGGCTCCATAACACGAACTTAGCATTGAGCACGACCAGCAGAGCAGAGCAGAGCAGAACAACGAGCAACGATTGCGTCGCAGTCGCAGTTTCAATTCGTGCGCGGCGTATTGCGATTCTTTTAGCTGCCGCCTTTGCTGTGGAAAATTCTGTTAGTCTGAAAAATCACACTAACAATTGCAAAAGCCAAAAAAAAAAGGGAACACTGCAAACATTTGCTTCATTATTTTCTTTTGCTGCAATTTTCCAATGCTCGTTGGTTACGCTTTGCACGCGATTCCCTTAAATTTGGATACGGCCACGGCTGGTGTTGCCGCTGCTTTAACGAAAAGAACAGCAGCAGCAGCAACAACACAAACAACAACAACAACAGCAGCAGCAAATTTAACTTTGTCGCCGTGTCGCCAGCGTCGCAGCATCGCAAGCGCGTTGGACTCGCCATGTACTACAACTACAACAAACTCGACAGCAGCAGCAGCAGGAGCAGCAGCAACAACAACAACGACATCGCCAACATAGAACAGGTTTGTAGCTTTAATTTTTTTTCTCCTCTTCTGCTTCTTTTTGTCTTCCTTTTACTTCCTCAGTTACCGCTGTCGCTGCCGCTGCATCTGCCGCTGGCTCAGTCGCTGCTTCGCTTTGGTTCGTTCGTTTTCGTTCGCTTATTCATAACTTTTTTGGTTAAAGATTTTTGTCACCCACCCCCTGCCGCCACTCTCGACATCTTACTCACCCCTTTGATACAGTTTGAAGCTATGCTTTGGCATCTCCTTCCTCTTTCTCCATTTCCCCATTTCCATTTCACTCACATGCTCCACTGTGTTTCACTTTTTCAATTATTAATGGTGGCCATTAGTGCGCGCCGACCGTTCCGTCCGTGTGTCTGTTCCTCTGTTCGCTTGTCCACTAGCAGCACCACCTTCCGCCCTCCTCCTCCGCACTGCTTCACAATGCTCCGTGCCTCGTGTCGTGTCGTATCGTTTTTCTTTTTTTCTGTTTTATTTTTTTTTGTTCCTTATCGGACAAATTGTGTTTGTCTGAAAAGTTCAATGAGGTGCGCGCACTGCAATTGCACTACACGGCTGCCAATCCTGTCATATTTATGCTATCGACAAATATACAGACGGACAGACAGACATTTGTACATATACTAGATAAAAATCATGTTGGTATGGCTTTTTTTTTATGTTCAGATAACGATAGCGTTTCAAACCCGCAGCACAACGGAAATGCATTGCATTAAGTGAATTACTTAAGCTCTACATGTACATAAATATGAATGTCCATATGTCTCTCCGTCCATACGTCTGTCCGTACGTCTGTACGTTCGTCTATTCAGTTGCTTTACGGTGTTGACTAATTTTCTCAATATGCGAGTGTGGGGCAGTGGTTGTGTGTGCTAGTGGGGTGTGTGTGAGTGTGTGTGTGGGTGTTGCATGACTAAACTTCCTTAGCTACTGCGATAACACAATCTTTCTCTTCTTCTTACTTCTCCATAGAAATGAGATACGCTTCTTTTGTTGCGCAAATCTTTGCGATATCTTTTGTGTCATACTTATAAAGCTAATATCTTAATCATTGTTTTATTTTTATATGTATGTAGGTGTACTGAAAAGTATTGCATTATATTTCACTATAATTTATTCTGTCTGTTGGGAGAGCACAAATTAATAATGTATCAGGGGGGATACATATCTTATTTTAAAGTCAGCCTCAATCGCTCTAACCAAAATTTTTTTAAATTCTCTTTTAAACACCTTGTTATTTGCTTTTTCTCGATAGCAGTGATGCTGCTGTAGTAAATTTGGATACACGACATGTTTTCATTCCTCAGATAGCACAATTTTAGGCAGACGGAGAGCAGTACTGCTATCATACATAGGTCCGGTAAATGTCTTAAACAAACTGCGAAAAATTACGGCGGATACAAAATAATTTGGAGATTCTTTGCTTAGAAGCAGGCTGGTACCTTGCAATTTAGCAGATAGTATCATGCAAAGTGATATCGACTCCGAAATTCTTCAAATTTTTTTCGGAAAAAATCTGTAAATTTCAAAGGATTGTATTGGAAAAACAACATTTTTGGTTGATGAAGTGTCGGACACAATGTCCAGACCTTTATCAGATTGATATTATTTGTTCACTCGCTTTAAAATAAGCCCAGTGAGAGTTTGAAGTAGAACCAACAGACTTGGGTATCCTGTGGAATCATTAAAAACCGCAAACGGAATCCAATTCCAAATATTTTATATATAAATAGTTGTACGATTATGAATTAGAAAAAAAATTCTGGATTATTTTGCATAGTACAGGTTTTATGGACGACAAAAGTCAAAGTTGAAATTATTCACTCACTTTTGCTCGCCACTATGTATACTTTTTATTGGAATTTTGTCGTACAAATTAAAATGTACAGCGTAATAATAGATTTCTCTTTACTAAATCTAATATTTAGCACAAAGTGCTTTACTGCTGATCTTTCAACTCCTTTGGCATAAAGTGCTTAAAGTACTTGCAGTTTAACCTCTGTGTAAACCCTTAGATTCCAATCTACCCACTGACAGAACTGAATAAAGTCATTTCACAAATAAAATGCTGTATACCAAGTGCAAATGCTACTGGGTATTCAATTTGATAATTGCTTAAAGCTGGACGACGGTGTGCATCCTTTAATGCCCCCAGACGACTCTTGCAGCACTTTGTCATGGTCCACATGGTCCCTCGATTGCTACATCACTTCCACACACATCCACTCCCCACACACCCCCTGGCTGACTGTATCGTCTACAGTTTCGGTTTTTGCCAACACATGCGAAACATTGCTGCTGGGTCGCATATGTTGCTCAAAGTGATTATTTTCACTAAAAATAAACGAAATTAATGATTGATGAAGTGAGACAAGGGAGCAAAAGCGATGTCCCATCAACACCCCAAAATACATCAGTCTGAGGGGAAGAGAATGGAAGAGAGAAAGAGAGAGCTGTAGAGTGGAGAATGGTGAAGGAGTAGACACCCCAGGAGTAGCAGCAGTAGTGGTAGTAGTCGCTCCTTGTGGCAGTTGCAAGTGTCCAAAGAGCAAACAACATTTCAATCGTAATGAGAAATAAGCCGAGCATAGACCACAACTGAAAATGAAGATGAAAACGAAGAAGAAGAAGCAGGGAAAGTGTCATTTAATTGAAAGCAGGTGATGAAGATGAAGAAGCAGACGACAAAGAAGAAGCAGTAGAAGACAGCAGCAGCAGCAGCAACCGAAACTGTTGCAGCCTTTTGTCGCACACAGACGGAAATCATAAAAATGTTGCATAAAAATATTTTTTATGTGCCCGCTGCTGTGACGTCGCCGTCGCCGTCTTCATCTTTTGGCCAGGCAAAAATAATAATAAAATGGGAATGAAATAAAACAAGTGCTACAGAAGACGCTACGGAACTGGAAACGGGAATGGGTGCTGGCATGAGTAGGAAGGGTGATGGGTGGGGAGGGGAGAAGGGAATGGAATGGGTAACCGTGCCACACATATTTCGTTTATATTTACTTGACAAGTTTTCTGCAGAGCACCATGGGCAATTTGTAGATTTTGTCGGCATAAAAATAATAGTAGAGATTTAAAAATAGGGAAAATAGTACAACTTTAATTTAAGTTAATGTTCGAAATTATTATCACCTTTAATTTACACTAAATTACTAAATCATTTAACAACTGCTGCTTGACTGAGAAACCGAAATGCAATTTGCATTTGCAGTAAATGCAATTTATTTTTAATAATACAAGATAAGGCAAAAAATTACCTTAATGAACTAGATGTTATATAGTTACATAAATAGTTATTGACTTGAATTTTTTTAAATGCTTGCAATGTTATGAACTTTTTGAGAAATACTCCAAGGAACATAATTAAAATTGTTAGAATTTGGATGCAAATACTGTACAATCAGCAACAAACGATAGACTAAAAAAAAACCACGCCTGAACTGCAAGAATTTTTGATTTGCAGCTGCAAAGGGCAACTCGAACCCTATCTGGTATTATACTGCGTTTTTATATTAATAGTTTTTACTATCTTCAATACGATGGGAACTAATTATTTGTATAAATGTTTTAACTCTTTTTTCCTGTAAATCTGAAATTTTGTCTAAAGTTTTGTTATTTTTATAGACCTAATAGAAGAATGAAATGGATAAATGTGAGCGAGAAATAGTATTTTACTTTAAACGTCAAGAAATCGAACTAAATTAATGTGCTCTTGTTTATTTCGAATACAATAAAAATAAAAATAGAATTTTTTAAAAGATAGAAAATTTAAATATATATTAAATATATTTTTTATCAGCATCAACAGCCGAGTCGATATAGCCATGTCCGTCTGTCCGTATGAACAAACACATCTCAGAGATGGTAAGAGCTACAATATCCGTTTTTGTCAGTATCGACCACATATTTAGTCAGTCAATAAAAGTTTGATTCTTTTATTTGATGCCACGCCCCATTCGCCCACAATAAGCGTAAAACCAGACATACCTCGGAAAAAATACATATTTCTTGCGAATATCTCGGTAACTATAACACCTAGGGACACCATGCAGGTTGCTAGATGCAATATAAAGACAATGCCATCAACATTTTTTGGATGCCAGGCTTCCCCCGCCAAAAGTAAAGCATGCCTGCGATTCACTTATTTCTTAACGTATAATTTTGTAACTAAGCGTTCACTTGGAGACAAACAATATCAAACGATCCTGAAAATCGCATCAAAATCGGACAATAAATTTGAAAATTTCTCATACAACGTAAATTTTTAACTCAACAACAGTGCACTGCTTTCGTTTACGCTGTAGTGTTTACAACCAGTACACTGTTTGTGTGTTTAAAACTTGCTCAGTGCACTGCTTGTATGTTTAAAATTTACGCGAGGGTATTACGCTGTCCAGATACTCAACTGAATTTCTTACTTGTTTTTTTGAAACCAAAAACATAACTAAAACTAATCTGTTATCTATTCAGGAATCGGACTTTTATTTCGTATCATAAATTGCATATAATGCAAGAAGATAGAAGTTTTTGGTTGTAGTTATTAAAATGTGACAAGGTTTTCTCTCACTTTTAAATAAATTAAAAAGTTATTTTAAAACATAGTCTTAGAGGGTTAAGTGTTTACTACTTATAAATGAATATATTTTTGTACTTTATATTTTATATCTCGGAAAATCGCCCATAGTGCACTGCAACGAGTGAAAGACAGAAAAATGCGAGTGTCTCTGTTGTGCCGTTGTCTCTTTATTTTATTTTATTTTTTTTGGGAACTCTAGGAGTCGCCGCATGGGTGTGTGTGTGTGTGTGTCTTGCCATTTTGGCGGAGGCCCCGGCGCTGCATGTCATCAACAACATCATCAGCAGCACTAGCAATGACGGTGGCGATGGCGATGGCGCTGTCTCTGAATTTGGAGACTGAGAGGACTGAGACGAGTTCTGGGGTCTGAAAGAGACTCTTCGAGACTCTGCTGCCGTTCTGCTGTTTTATAGTCCAAACGTGATGGCAAAATGTGCCTTGTGCATATTTTGCTTGCTATCGTCTTTGGGCTTTCCCATTGCCTGCCTGCCTGCTTGCTGCTCCACAACTCCAACTCCAGCTCCAGCTCCAGCTGTGTGCATTTTCGTGCAACTCACTGCCAGGGATAGGACGGGGAGATGGAGGGGAATTGCGGACTGGCATTTTCCTGCAGAGCGGCAGGCGCGCCTTTTGGAAAAATAAATTAATGGGAAACATGCAAACATAAATTCTTTTTTAGCTGTCAGGTGTTTCACATTTTCAACGTTAAATTATAAATAAGCGAAAACAAAATTATAATTCCGCCTAAATGTTTTAGTATTTGCCACCGTCTGCTGTCACTTTTCCTACGTTCCTCCTCCTCTACCACCACCTCCCCCATTCCTGCCCTGTCTGTCTTATTGAGCGACGATTCTTTTGTGGCAATGGGAAATTAATTTTATTTAAATTAATGATGGAGCTTATAATTGGCCTCATTTCAGTTTTTTCTTTTTATTTTTTTGTATTTTTTTGTTGCTTCTATCTTATTTCTGTCGTGTGGTGCTGGCATCTCCAGTTTGCTTCATATCCATCTACATTGACTGCTTCCACAAAGCCGGGCCAACAGCATTGAAGTCGTCACCCCCCTCTCCCCCTCTCTTTCTGTATGTGTGTGTGTGTGTGTGAGCTGCTTTGGCTTTTTAAGAGCATTTGACATGACTTGGGCTTCATTTTCCATGCGATGCGCTTCAACTTTGATTATGACGTGAAGTTGGCCAAGTGCAAATACTTTGCTGGTACTTTTTAATTAACTTAATTAGCATAGATGACGGGCTAAGAGCAGCGCTTACATAACATGAAAATTGCATTATATACAGTACTCATACACACCGTTCCCCGTTCTCCCCACATACATCTTATCGTCATCCTCCTCCTCTCTGCTGCTGCTGCTTCTTCGGCTCAACGTATGGCAAACTTCATACAAAAAAACAACAAGCAGGTCTCTGTTTCTAGCCTTTTGATTTTGGCCCTCTTTCATGCAGCATTCAGTGGGGTTGATTTTCTCTCCTATATTTTCATATTCACTCGCACGAGTACTCATTAATGTGTACAAAATGTGCTTAAAGATATTTGAAGCGATTGCTCTTGCTTCTGCCTCTGCCTCTGCTTCAGCTTCGACCCTTGGCTGTTTAAAAATTCATTTGCAAAACATTATTGCGTTACAGTTATAAGAATCTAATCATTTGATACATCTTTATTTTAATGCATTACCGAGTTTATAACATTTGCATACAAATTTTATATTAGATACAGATCTCAGATTTGTCAAAGAAGCATCTCGGCTTTCCACAGAAGCACTTTAACCTCTCTCGCATTGTGGCAAGTTGAATTTATTATCAAGGTAACTAACTACCTAAGCTGCTGTCTTCTCTGATCCCTTAGTTTGCCAGTAGCTAGTCTAGTTACCACAGAAAATTCGCAAGGAAATCTGTCGCCTTGAACTCTAAGAGCTAGATTTACCAAATTTTGTGACAACACCCCTGTGTTGCTATGACCCCCCAAACACCCGCGTTATTGAAATTTCAAAGAGCATTTTTCAAGCTGCCGCTGAGACTCGGTTAGGCTTTAATAGCAATTGGTTTATAAACAAGGTCAATATCTTAGATGTATTTTGTTTTGATGACAAAATTTAATTATAGTAAATTTGACAAATTATTTAAATAGAAACGGAAGTTTGAAATAGAATAGTTGAGCACCGTTTTTCATGTAATGGGTTAATTTTCGACAATCTGATAAAATTTATGCATACGTTTAACTTGTTTGCAACCTGTGGCAGGTTTAAATAGTTGGATAGTTGAACATTTATACAGTATACGAATATACTGCAAGGTTTAAAAATAAAATTTTAAAATACGGCAAATACAAACATTTTTCAAAATATCTAAATTTATTTAGAAATTACCTAAATCTATTGGTTTTACTAGCACTTCATGTTTCTCACGCCAAAGGGTTAAAAAATCCCAATTTTGATTAAGAACTCAACATCGATTTTAAAAAACATCAATGCAAAATAGTAGATACATCCATACATTGATAGTTTGTTTGTTAGGCATATGTTTAGAAGTCATTTATATGTTACCTTAAAAATTTAGATTAAATGAATTTTTCGGTTTTTAATCCAATATTTCTCGAAGACAAACTATTATTTTTTTAACATCGATTTGAATTCATCGATAGATCTACAAACATATTATCGATAAGCCTTACTCAACAAAAAATCTATGTATCTACGGTTTTCTTTTTCCAAAGGCTAGCTTAAAGGTCAAAGCGAGATAGACGAAAAGAACTGTGTATTAGGGACAGAAAAAGATTTCTATTTCAAAAGGCTTGCCACATAGCTGTAGTTTTGGTGGACGAACCTGTTTACTTCACGTTGAATACAGATCAGCAATGAAAACATCTCGGCCCAAAGAATTCACAAAAAATGTTTTAACTTATAAGATAAAAGTCTAGAAACAGAAAACGAGAACGGTTTCTTATAGTGTTTTGTTGAAATAAATAAGCAATAAATATATTTGAAATGTGATTCATTAAATTTGCTTTTAAAAGTTTTTAAAATTACAATTATTGATACTGCTTACCAATGTTCTTGGCATTTTTAGAAAGACTTATTAAAATGGTTAAATGAATATAAACAACAGATATCAGGATAGGGGAAGAGTGACAATATCCAAACAACTCCATCTTAAAAAAAACTGTATTGACAATACCGGATTTGACAAAGATTCGTCTAATTAATTTAGTTTCCTGCCTTAAAAGTAGTGGGCTATAATATTAAATATATAATTTAATGATTAATAAATCCACTTTGTCTGCTTGCGCATAAAATAAAGACTAATCGTCATTATAGACACGATAATTGCCAACTGTCTTGGCCAACAAAATTAAAAATTTATTTAGGTTGGAACTTTTTTTTTTTCACTTTGGTTTGTCTTTGTTTTTGTTGGTTGGTGATTCTGTATTTTAAAATAATTTCCGTGGCATGTCTGGAAACGTCTATAATAAATCTCTCAAGTGGTTGTTGTTGCTGTGGCTGTTGATGATGATATTGATATGGATATTGTTTGCTTGTTGCTGTTGTTGCTTTTTGCCCGTTACCCGGAGGCGCTAAATGCAGGAAAAGACAAAAAAAAAAGAAGAAAAACGGAAGAGGCAACGGCAGGCGGATGGGGAAAATTTGTATACGAAGTGTCTAGTAGCCGATGTTGTTGTGCGTATAAATTTTGTCTTAATTTTTTTTTATAGCGCGTGATTTTTGATTTACGCGCCATTGGACATTTTATTTGGATTGGAGTGTCGGTTTCCCAGAGCGCATATTTATTTTTATTGCTTTTTAATGCGCCGCCGAGGAAGTTTTATTTTTGGGGCAACTGCATTTGGAGTCGATGAGCTTAGACTTTGCGCTCTCTTCCTCTCTCTCTCTCTCTCTCGCGCTCCCTCTCCCTCTCTAGTGCTGTGCGTGTGTGGATTGTTGAACAATGAATTTTGTGGGATTATTTATACATATACACAAATGCACACATATGTAAATATAGGCATTGGGGAATATTGTGGCATGACTGAGGGGAGTGCAGTAGTGGTGTATGTGTGTTTGGGGCAAACAATGGCGCTGCGGTGGCGCTCTTTATTTTAAATTCAAAATTCACAATTCAAATTCGGAATTCAAATGCGACAGTCGTCAGTCGTTGTCTTCGAGTGTTTGCCACCTTATTTCATATTTACACACTTGCCACAACTCACAGAGCATGTACGGGTACACTGATAAAAAGCAGCATGTGTCTTTAAATCTACAAAGCCAAGATTTGGATCTTAAATTTCGCATACTTATAGAAAAATTCTAAGCTCTAAAAGCTAAAGTTTTAAATATATAATCTTTTCGTGTAAACGTAAGATATATTTTCTAAGAATTTTTTGTATATTTGATAAAATAAAGTCAGGTCAGATTCTGATCTCATTTACGTATTTTGCTTAGTATTTTTGCTGAATAAAATATATAGAATACTTCAAGTCTTTAAAATAAAAATAACCATTTTTTGGAATTTTGTTCCAATTTTACTTTATTTATTTGAAGATTCGAAAAGAAGGTTGTATTTTTCTAAGCATTGATGGACACATCGACCAACAGCTTGCAACTTATTGGTTTATAAATAACAATAAATATATTTATTTACTTAAAAATAAAACAAATTTAAAGATTTATTAACTTAAATATTTAAGAATTCATCGATTTATTGTTGTTAGAAAATCTTTCTGGTGTTAAGTGAACTTAGGATGCAGTATTTTCCTGTTTTAAAGAACTTTTTACTCGACTTTTACGTAGTTTTAAAAACATTATTGTATTTTGAGTAACCAATTTTGTTGAACAGTGCAGTTGTCACATCCATCCATAACAATATATGCATACATATATATTATTTGTATATATAATAATCAAATATTCCACTCTTGTGCTCTTGTTTCACAGAAAAAGACGCAGCAGCAACATAGCGCTGTTGGCAGCAGAACGAGAAGAAGCACAGCAGCCAGAGTAACAGTCACAGCAACAGTCAGAGCAACAGCCACGTCCAAGACGAGAGCAAGAGCAATGTCGTTAATCTATTTACCGCCTTTCTGCCATCCACATGGACATGCGAGCGGCGGACAGAGTCTACAACAAAGCCACACAAATTATTATGAGGAGGAAGCTGGAGATGTGGAGGAATTGCTGCATCGTGATATACAGTTACATAGGGATGCAGTGGCGCATAGCTGCATCGATCTCAGACTGGCGTCGCAATTAGTTATGCCAATTGTTGTAGGTGGCTGTGAAGAAAGCCGAGATGGCGGTGATGTTGGCGGTGACCACTTGGAATGTCTGGCGTTTGTGCGGCGCCAGCGACGTGAACGAATGCGACGCGAACGACAAAGTCAGGCGTTGATGGCAATAACGCTGGCCAAGCTGGCAACAACAGCAGCAACAGCAGCAGCAACAACAACAACAGCAACAACAACAAAGGCAGCAACAACAACTAACAATTCGCAAACAACGACAACTGCGTTGGCCACAACAGGGGCAACGCTACTCCATGATAGAGATAAAGATGATGAAGTTGATGATTATGATGAATGTAGGTGCTTTAACTATAACGGTGATATTAGTGCGCTGGAACGACTTGAGATGGAACAGCAGCAGCAGATGAAACTGCTGCAACAGACGCAGCGAGTGTGGTATGAACTTCCTAGCATTACGTGGCTAAAATGCTGGCAGCAGCTGCTGCTGCCGGGCAATGGCAGCAACAACAGCAACAACAACAACAGCAACAGCGTCTACAACTCCAAAGTCGCAGCGACAACAACAGAAACAGAAACAACGAAGATGCTGGCCACGACCGCAACAAGCACAAACACGTCTACGAACTACAGGACGAAGACGACGAGGACACCAACAATGTCGAGCTGGGAGCCAATCATAAGCAGCAGCAGCAGCAGGAGCAGCAGTAGGAGTGAGAGCTGCCTCATCAGCAACATCTACAGCAGCAGCAACATGACATGGACAAAAAGTTGGCTATGTACGCTGATGCTGACGATGCTTTTGGCCACGTCCGTTAGCGGCTGGGCCGGCCGACAAGATGGTAAGTAAGCAGAGATGGCTGGGGGGAGGGTGAGAGAATGCGCGTAACGCATGCCGATAAGTAGCGCTATGATAAGAATTTATAATTTTGCCACTACTCCCACCCCAACACTCCCCCCCCAACCTAAAGCATCATCACGATTACCGCCAAGACAACAACATTTCATTTAATTTTGAGCATAATTTTTAGTAGGCAACATTGCTGCAAAATGCGTCAGCTGCCGCAGTTTTTAGTCTGTGCCCATCCCCTCTCTGCGTCTCTCCTCCGTTCGAGCTTCCTCGCTAACTCATCCCTCCCGCCCGACAGCTGTACGGTCATGCTCAATTGAATCCATAAGTAGTTTTGTGACCGCAGATCTGCGTTCTCTCGTATAATGCGTTTCAACTGTTTTCTCCATGAACGAATTTACCCAAAAAACACAACCAAAAAGAGACTTTTTTGGGGAAAACAAAAAGAAAACACTACACAACAGCAACAGCCGCTACAATAACAACAACAACAACAACAACAACAACGACAACAACAACATGAACAAATGGCAAATTGTACGGAAATTGCCCGAAACAAACAGACAGAAAAACCGCCGGGCAACCACTGAGGGACAGACGGACCGAGAGACTGACACACCAACCAACCAACCGACCGCTGACCATAATTCACTCAAGTTAGACAAAAGCATTTTGGTTGCTTCGTTCTCCCCCCTGCCCCCTTGTACACCCCCTCAATACCCTCAGCACCCTCTTGTGCCGTAACTAAAGTCCAAATTCCAAATGCAAACGCAAATGAGTCTAAAGCGAAGCGTCATGCTCTTTGAGCTACACTCTCACAGAGTGTGTGTGTTGGAAAGTATATGATGCGTAGACTTGTCGATAAGGGTGGTCCAGTAATGCGGCCTGTTAGTTGGTCCACTCCCACTACTTCTGCTTAAGCACTTAATGCGTGCACAACACCAAAAACACAAGGTGTGGGCACTTTAATTGGGTTAAGGAGCTGTTAACGCGTTAAAGTTGTCATTACGCATCTTGATCCGTCCAGATACCATATATATACTATATATATATACATATATAGAGATAAAACCCGTATATTATACACGCCTACGTATAATTATCTTATCATAATGAGCTACATTAGAATTAAACAAGGGAACATCAATGACTTTATCGAAGCGTAAAAGTTGTCTTTGTACAAATTAATTTAATTGTATGTGATTACATGAATTATAGAAGATTTCTTTTTATTTTATGTTGATACAACAAAAAATGTTTCTATTTAAGATAAGGTGGACACTATCGAAAGTATTACGGCAAGTAATAGTCATCTTTTGTTGAAAATTAAAATATTTTATTAATCTCAAAATAATTAAAAGCTGTCATTATTTGTTTTTAAATGTATAACGTTTAATTACTTGAAATTGATTTATAGTTTGTTTTATTCAGTTAAAACAAGAAAGAAAATGTCAGTCGGGCATGCCGACCGTGTAATACCCTTTGAGCTTCGTTGTCATTTATATGAGTTCCAATTGGAGTAGCTGCTGCAAGAACTTAACTTGCACACATTTTGTAATTCTATCTCGCTCACACGTTTTTCGTTTTCGTTGCTTGTGTGCAGAGCTCAGTGCAATGCCGTGGCTGAACGATTTGCGTTGTATGAAAAACTTTTTTAATTAAAGTCCGATTTTGATGGAATTTTCACAATCGTTTGATATTATTTGTCTGCAGATATATACTGAGTTACAACACTATACGTTAAGAAATAAGTGAGCCCGGCGCTTGCAAAGTTACAAGGAAGTTGTGCATTTTGTGGGCGAAGGAGGCGTGGCATCCAAAAAATGTTGATGGCATAATCTTTATATTGCATCTAGTAACCTGCATGCCAAAATTGGAGTCCCTAGGTGTTATATTAACTGAGATATTTGCCAAAAACATGTATTTTTCCCGAGGTATGTCTGGTTTTTCGCTTATTGTGGGCGAATGGGGCGTGGCATCAAAAAAAGGAAACAAACTTGTATTGACTGACTAAATATGTGGTCGATACTGACTAAAACGGATATTGTAGCTCTTACCATCTCTGAGATCTGTTTGTTCATACGGACAGACGCACAGACGGACAGACGGACATGGCTATATCGACTCGGCTTGTGATGCTGATCAAGAATATATATACTTTATGGGGTCGGAAACGCCTCCTTCTGCCTGTTACATACTTTTCCTCTTCTGACAAACCCAATATACCCCTCAGAGGGTATAAAAATAGTATATTAAAAATTTTAAATTCAATAATGAACATTTAAAAAGTCACCGAACTTTACATACCGTCAAACTTTCTTTTGTAATGGGTATTTTTGAAAGGGGTCACTATAGTTAATTTTTTTAACTTTTACAAGCTTATATAATCCCTCAGAGAAATTAGAGTATTTACATCAATCAATAATCAGCAAATATTCCAATACTATATCATATATTTTCTATATGATAAAAATTGAAAAATGTACTAAATTTGTTTTTCTGTATATATGTATGTGATAACTGTATTAATTTCACAGAGTATGGGTATGGTAGTATTATCTAAACACTGACCAACTTTGCTTTGGATAGGACAACTATGTCACATAGCTCCCATATAAGTATTAGTTTATAAGACATCTCACACTGAGTACTTGATTTTGTTCTAGAATACGCTGTAATATCTTACAGTCGGCTCGCTCGACTGTAGCTGTTCCTACTAGTTTGATATCAAATTATTGATTGACATGATTAACCATATAACCTACAAAAATTCAGTCGGGCAGCCCACTCAGAAGCGGCATTACTTGTTTTTTAATGTGCACTGAGAACTCCTTTAATTATGTAAGGATATACAGATACAGATGTTTCCCACTCTTATAGCCATTCATTAATTTCATTCATTAATTGTTTTTTTTTGTTGCTCCTCTCCATTTTGTCTGATTCAATATGTCAGATAAGGCTTCAGGAAGCATGATGTTAAGGCCGCTGATTACTGTCAACTGATTACAGAATATAAAAATGTCGAATGCAACTCTTTGAGTGACACACTTAATTGTTTTCCGAGAGCTATCTATATACTCTTACAGAAAAGTCTGTCTAGTTTTATATACAACATGTATTCGATTCGAAGTAAGTAATCGAATGTAGTGGAAACTATCAATGAATATATCAAATTTGATTGTTATTATTATTGCTGTATGTGCATTTATGGTAATTGGCAAAACAATTAAGTTGTTTGCAAGGGTATTTTAAGTGCGAGTGTAGAACATTTATTATTATTTTTTTTTTGTGTGTGTGTGTGTGCGTTTGTGTATGTGTTTTTCACAGCTCTCCCTTCATACTTGAGCTCACGCTAATCCACACAAAACACGCCAAAAGATATATTTATGTATATATATATATATATATATATATATAAAGCCCGTCATTTCAACTGTCCATACGTATTTGTACGCTTGTCTGTCAGTCCGTCTGTCTGCCTGTCTGTCCGTCCGTTCGTCTGATGCTTGCTTTGTATATTTGCTTTTAGCGTGTAGTTTTCTAGGGTTTGCCCTGCAGCACAAAATTTCGGGGTTGGCTGCCTTTGTGGTTGTTGTTGCTGCTGTGGCACTCACGCAAAAGTATTGAATCATGTTGGAAAATTATGCACGGTACTTGGAAATTGGCGAAACAATTACAAACGCTCAGCTTTGGGGCCCTCGTCGTGTTATGTTCGGGTTATGGGTTATTTGTCCGCTGCCCTGCAAAGTATGCTACACTTTTGCACGCCAAACAAAAAAAAGAGGAGAATATCACCTAAAGTGCGTATGAAGAGGGCTATGAACGCGTGGAGGGACCTGGGGGGCGTTGGTGCCACATTATGACAGCAGCAGGAGCAACAGCACAGCAACAACAACAAAATATACAAGTCATTGGACAATGAAACAAGCGAGCAGAGAGCAGCGAACAGCAAACAGCGAGCAGCTTTTGTTTGCAACAGCAGTAGGGAGAGACAGGAGGAGTTCTACTAGTAGGAGACTGCGCTAGGGAAGGGAAGCGGGGTTGAGCTGAGTTCACAAGGATTCGCTGATCCTGCGCAGGAGTACCTTTTGTTTGCCACAAATGTGAAAACAACAAAATGTGAAATAGCGAAAGAAACAAAAAAAAAAAACAACAACAGAAAATAAAATAAAATGCAGTAAAGTAAAGTAAAATAAAAGAAAGGCAAGGAATAATAAAATAAAATGTGTATCGCTCTAGAGTAGCTCTGCGTGTGTGTGTGTGTGAGTCGATTCGTGCGCAACATTCGTCTCTGTGACTTTTGTATATTTGAATGCGTTGAGCTCTCGGCTTCGTTTGCTATTTCGTTCCCAGTCAGCCCGGCAGAACCAGAAGCAGAAGCACAGCCACAGCCACAGCCAGGGCAGCCAGCTCTCCGGCCGTACAAGCTACAACGACCACCCTAACACCCCGCACTACCCAATTTACCAATCTCCTGCAACTCCGTGTCAGCATAAAGCACAAAACGAGGGTGGTTTTACCATTTTACTATACATATATATATATATATGTATATATATGCATGTATATACATAGGATATACTTATTGTTTTCTCTTAGTCTCTATGTGTATGTGTGTGTGTGTGTGTAGAGCGTTTCAGCCCCGTTTGAGTCCCGTTGCTGCCACTGCCATTGCCACTGAATGTGGCATGCCCTTAGCTAACGATTCGTCGTTTTCTTTGCCTTTGCCAGTTAGCTCGATTCTTTTTTCTTTTTGCTTTTTTTTTTTTTTTTGTAATATTCACAATTGCCATTTCGGTAGTTTTTATGCCATCGAGCATGAGTCTAGATGTATGTGTGAGTGTGTGTATCTGTGTGCGACATTATTATTATTACGAGCCGTTTCTGGTTCTGCTGCTTGTTCAACTTATTTATGCGCCCTTGCCCCGGCAGAGGGTCGTAAATTTTTGGTCTCTTAGAGTCACACACACACACTCGCACACACACACACATATGTACTAACAAACTGACACTTATGCGCACGCACTTAAATACAATCATAATAATAATTGAAACAATTTATAAATTAAAAAGCCACAAATCTTGGCATAAAAATTGACATTACAATTAGAAGAGCAACGCGAAGCAAAGAAAGTGAACAACCGAAATTTATATACATATGTACATATATTTTGGACTATTGTTGTTTATTTCTCAATTGGTAGATGCCTCAGAGATTCGTTTTAATATTATATTGAAACATATTTGGTGAACTGCTCTTTTTATTGTTTGCTACTTGTGCTTTCGGATGCTGTCGTTAAATTGAACAATGGAGCAGCAATTGAGGTCACACGTCTCTTTTTCTCCCACTCTGCTGCTCTCTCTCCATGTTGTTTTGTTATTTTTAGCTATTAAAATTGTTATTAATAATTGATAATGCTGATGTTTTTATGTTATTATTATTAATTAATGAACGTATGTATTTATACCCGTGTGTATTTATGTTTTATATGCTTGCAGCGCCCACAAATTGCACATTTCCGTTGCGTTGGGAGGGCTCCTGGTTTTTATCGGGCTATCAGCAATCTATACACATCAAGGGTTCACAGTTCAGCTATCGCGGCAGGTGTGCGGACTCAGATGGTAACAAGTATCTGATAGTCGATGAGTAAGTATCCAACAATCTTTTGCTCACAATATGCTAACAGTAAAAAACATCTCAACTCCAAAAGAAAATACTTGAATCATCAAATTTGGCAACTGGCAAATAGAAAAATTTAATGAAAGAAATAGATGATGATACAGAATGAAATGAAAGAAGCAGAAGAGCAAGAAGCGCAGCAACTGAACTGAACAGAACAGAACAAGCGTGTCGAAAAGTACTTGTACATGTACTTTTGTGCTCCTTGTCGTAGTCACTTTATATATACATATAGTACTCGTATATATCGTTTTATTTTCGTTTTTTACGTGTTTCTCTGTGTTTGCCTATAATTGAATAAGTTTTACGTTGAAGAAAGTGTTGCTCAACTGTGCTAAGGTAAGACCCAGAGCTGAGCAGAGCAGAAGCAGAAGCAGAAGCAGACCAGGCAGAAAACTGCAGCAATAACCTCATTAAGAATGAACGTAAAATGGCTGCAACAAACATTGGCCGATAACTGGGCGCCATCAGAGTGTTTACACACACACAGAGAGCCATTGACATGGACATGGAGACACAGTTTAGATACTACAAGGCAAAGCAGACAGACAGAAAGACAGACAAACGGACGGACAGACAGACAGAGAGACAGACAGACAGCAAGGCAGTTGGCCAGACGAGAAAACCTGTCGTCAGCTGCTCTTAACTTTGCCTATGAAACTAGTTTTCTTTCTCTGCTTCATGTTCTCTCTCTCATGTCTCTCCTGTCGCTCGGCCCTACTGAGTGTGTGTGTTTGAGTTAATTTCAATGTTTGACAACAGCACAGCCAAAAAGAAATGAAAAAAAAAAAAAAATAATAACTACGAAAAAGTATCTGAAAGTCTGCCTACTGCAATCTATCCATTCAACTACGTAGATGTTTGTAAATGCTCTAAAGTAAAACTAAATCTAAAACTAACTTTTCTTTACTCCCGTCCGTGTTCGTACGTATCTAATTTATTATTTAAGAGCTAACCCTCAAGCCTTGCAACGGCGAGCTCAACGTTTGCTGTTGCACATTTGATTCCACTGCAACTATGTTTTTTCGTTTTAACATTACCTCCTATATCTCTTTAGTTTTGTTTGGCTCTTATTAAGAACTTTAAGAGAACTTTGCTTTTTGTACAATAATTCGAAATGTATTTTGATTTTGAATGATATCATTAAATGATATAATACTTGGCTGCTTTAATACCCTCTTTTGATTTGTTGTTATTTGTCATGTTTCTATTAAACTAAACTAAACTAAACTAAACTATTCTATATATAAGAGATAATGCTATTTTAACTAATTTTTTAAGTTGTAGCTGAAATGTGAACATATTTTCCAACTTTTTTGATGCTTTTTGTGAAAGAAACCAACCAATTGGATGTTTGAGGCAACACTTTTTGTCAGCCCCGAACACCTTTTATGTGTTTTTTAAATCATAACATACATAAACTTATATATTTCAATCCAGTTTATTTTTGTACAACTTTTTGTCGTGTTTAAAACATACTTTTATCCTAATGCTATCCGTACTACATATTTATATATTGAATACAATTTCTATTTAAGTATCCGTAATAACATATGTGATCGTATGTGCCATTTATCAAAACTAACCAACTACGACAACTAACAAATGCCCCAACAAAATTTTGCCTAACCTCAGAAACAAAAGAAATAAAAAAAAAAAACAAAATACTACATACTATATTTTGGTTTTGAAATAATCAATTGAATTTTTTTTAAAATTGTTTAACATCACTTTTGAAGAACATATATTTTGTTAAATCTTTTGTTATTAAGTGTACGTCCTTTGAGTTTGTTTTTATGATCATTTTCAGTTACTCTAAATGAATAACAATCTAGCTTAACTAACAACTAATGAGCCAATTCAAGACTGAGTTGGTTACACGCATTATCTGTATACCTACAAATACATATGTATCGAAAAGATATATTCATTGTCCACATACTACATAGAATACTCGTATTTACATGTTACTTGAGTTTCTTTCATTTTGGGATACGGGGCTATACTTAGGCGGATGTCTCCTGCTTCATTTCCAACCCGAAAATAATATATTTGATAAAATTTCATCTATAAACGATATTCGCATAGTTAAGAAGTATATATTTATGGTTTCTATTATCGAATACACCAAGAAAACAATTCAACACAATACTACAGTCCAGCCGAACCAAATGCCAACCATATATACATAAATACAAGAACTACTAATCACAAACATAATCATAAAACCAAAACCAAAAACAAACCAAATACAATACAAAAACTTTTCGTTGCAATCAAAAACTCTTTTAGGAAAGGATGTCATCGTTGCCTGGTTATCTATGAGAAGCATAAAAATGTGCTCCAGTATAAAGAAAGTGAGTGCGAAGGTGATAGTATGTATATGCATCAGTCGAATCCATCTGCACTGGCGATGCGTAGCTCTATAAAACAAAGTGATCATAGGGGGGGAGCTCATCCCAATACGAACGGGCATTCAAGACTATCATCATCGGATCAGTACATAATGAGATCCAATGACGATATGAATGATTGTAAGCATTAACTTTATATTTTTCTTAATTAATTATAAACTTAAGCAAAACAAAAACTCTATCTCTTAACTCGCTATCTCAAAATACCAGTTACTTGTTCATTTTCTCCACCTTTTAACATTTTCAGTCTGCTCTTCAGTTAACCAACATGACTAACATAATCATATTATCATTTCTATTTATTTTCTTATGACCATTTATTTTATCGATATATCATTTTTTTTTATGAAAACAAAAATACAAAAAGACTTTTTGCATTCGAAAGGCTAAGAAAATTTAATTATAAAAAAAAAAAACACATAAAACTGAAGGTTTTTATCCTCGTTTTATTTTGTATTTTGAAAAGTATCTCGTTTAGTTTGTAATTTTATCATATGATTTGTTTAATTACAGTATTGATTTAGTTAATATATTACTTTCCTTTTGCGTTGGCTTTAAAGCAACCTTAATAATTTTTTTTTATTATTTATCATTTAGTTTAGTAATTCAAAAATAAAAAAAAAATCAAATCAAACCAAACCAAACTTGTAAATAGTCTCCAAACAACAAATACTCTGCATACAAAATGTTAAAAAAAAAACAAACAAAAATTAAATAAAATAAATTCTCCCCGTTTACGTTTGTCATGGCAAGGGTCCTCTCTCTCTCTCTCTGTCTTTAATCTCGAATTTACCCACCTTAACTCAAATTGAACACAAAGCGTATATAACTATAATAACAAATAATACCAATTATATATATGTATATATATAAAAGACTAAAAACGATAACAAAAATAATTATAATACCAAACTAAAATAAACTAAACGAATTGTACATTTTTCTCAACATACACACGTTGCAAATTATCCAAAAGATACAATCTAAATACTTAACAGCTATCCAATATCAACTATTTGTCGTTAGTTGTCAATCCAATTAAGCTACTTAGTTGCGATTTTCAAACGTATTAGCGGATTAGCAGATTAACCCGTCCCAACAGAACAAAACTTAACTAAACTAAAACTAAAACTAAAACAGAGCAAAAGACAGCAATAAAAGCTACATACATTTGACGAAAAACAAATGAAAAACGAACCAAAAATACAAATTGAAAAGAAAGAGTAAAGCTAAAAAACAACAATATCGTCACTAAACAACGCGTCATCTCTAAATTGTAAAAAGAAAAAAAAAAACAATGGAATTTAAGAAAGAATATAACAAACTTTAGTTGAATAAATTTATATGTTTGGTTTTAATTTATTGCTTGATTTTTGTTTCTGTTTTCGTTTCAACTTTAAATGTAAATAATTAAAGAACGTGTAAATATATTAACCAAAAAAAAAACAAAACATTTTCTTAACGAATCGAATTGTTTGTTCAAATGATATTTTTTAACAAAAACCATTTACATATACATATATCTATATATATTTGCAAACTCTATTCAATATTTATATATGATATGTATACTTTTTTTTGTACTTTAATACTTTAAAACAACTCTCTCAACCTACAACTACAACTACAACAACAATTACAAATACAACAACAGCAAAACTAACTAACAACTACAAGAACAACAGCAACAAAATACGTGTACAAATCGATTTCAGTATAATATTCAAAAATATGTACGGATAATGTGTTTTTCACTTTTTAGTTTTCGTTACTCAGACTGAATCCGTGAGTACGAGTATGAGTGTATGGGTGTGTGTCTGTGTTTCGTACAATTCTATTCTATTATTAAATAAATATGTATTTTATATATTGTATGTGTGAAAAAAGGAGAAAAACAAATGTATTCGAAAGCTTACACACAGAGAACATTTGATTGGAATTTTCGAAATTTACATTTAGAAATTTTCGTATATTTATTTTAATGTCAGACACATGCCGAAATTGTTGCAAATTAAACGTTCCAATTTGTATAGTTATCGTTTTTTCTTCTACTTCTTCATCAAACATAAAACGCACAATCATATTTTTGTATTTACTCTCGTACTACATTTACATACTATATATATATATATAGTGCTTTAAGCGTTTACCCAAACCCGTAACTCTTCCCGTACTCAACTATGACCGAGGCGTCGTCGGTGTTTCGACTCATCTGTAAATAAAACTCATTTAAATTCATGCCAAAGTGTCAGACAGACAGACAGACAGAATAGATGCTTAACACAGCACCGAATCAGCTAGAATTACTATAACTCTACATATTGTATATTGTTATGATGGAGAGTCCAGTCAAGCACCTTTATTATAATAATGCTTAAATGCGTAGTCTTAAATAATGATATTGTATACGGCTTATGTCCTTATTGAAATGTTATTATCAATCTTATGTGCATTTCATCAGCTTTCACTGTAAATTCTCCATTTCGTCATTCAATTCACACAGAATACTTATGAATATGTATTTATTTATTGCATATGCGAGAAAATAGCAATTTCAATACCAAAATGCAGTCGGTTTTCGAACGGGGTTTTCTTTCTTCTTTCTACAAATATTGTGTTTATTAAAGTTCACTTTAATTATTTGCACGAGTTTTCAGCGATTTTTCAGTTTGTCGCTAACCGATTTTTACAATTTCATTTCTTTGTTTTCCCATTGTCACGCGACACATGATTTATTTATAAGTCTTCACGCGATGGCACCAACCAACTGAATACTGAATACTGAGTAGTGAATATACACCAACTGTTACCATGAGTATGAGTATGTGTGCATGAATGCACATATACACACATATGCAATTTCACTTTAGTGCAAAAGGAAAATTACAACAATTGCAAGTTTAATTTGCAAATACCAAACATTCAATAAAAGTTAACAAGATTTCTACTGACATAGGTTAAAATGCAAAGACTATTAATATACAAAACATGTCGGATTAGTTTCTTAATATAACAAAGTGTTATTTGCTAATTGTTCCCAAATCTTTGAGCCGACAGCAATGTTTTTGAAGAAGTTTTAGCAGTCCGAGTAAAGTTGGAATAATTTGTTTCCAAAAATAGAATATGTCATGAAATATTTCTGTTTTAGAGTGGTCCGTGATTAGTCTTCAATCTAATTTGAATAAGGAACTCAAGAAAATCCATTCAACATATTAGCCGTGAAACTTTTTCAAGCCTAACAAATTGCTTTAACGAACTTCTAATTTATTAGAATTATAATTATAATTAATATCATATTTATTACTAAAATAATTCACAAGCAACAGAAAGTTTTACTATTATTACATTTTAATAATAAAGTTAAAATTGTTTAAATGGATAATTTACATAATTATCAACTAAACGTGTTAATTCAGCTAACTTTTTTTCTCAATTGTAATCCTGTGTACCAAAGTTTTAAAAGAAGTTTTTGGAAAAACGAAATCCCACTTTTGTAAATAAAAGAAGTCTTAACTATAAATAAATAAAATATCCACCGTAGTCATTAAATTTTGTATACAGATAAATAGATATTTTTAGAACTTTATAAAAAACAAGATCTTTTGAAAGAAGAGTGCTTAACTTTTAAAAGATTATGTCTTTTACATACTTATTACCTGTTTTTGAATGTCTAAATCTCAAGTATAGACAATATATGTATATACCATCTTAACGAAAACTCCCACTGTGGAAGGTAGTTCAAGTTAGAGACGAAAGCAGACGACAGAATACGATATATGTTAGTAGTGAAAGCAACGTGTAAAAAAATACTAAAAAATAATATATACAAGCCTTGCGTTTGTAGAGTAAGAGTTTTATTTTATCTTTAACAAGACTAAAAAAGTCTATTAAATACTTTATATATTTTGAAATGTATCGTAGCGATTGAATAATTTATAAAGAAGTTGCCGTAAGCTTGATTAGTAAATTAAGAAAGACAGTTTACATATATTGAATATATATACATACATCTCAGATGGGGACACTGTTCCTTTCACAACTTGGTCCTCCGCTCAAAGCTATATATGTTGAATCCTTTTTAAAATTTGTGTGTACAGTATGTATGGAGTGTAAGTGTGTCTGTGTGTTTTAGTTATCCAATCCTTTTGAGTGCAGTCTGAAGTGTCTTTGCCACTGAAATATGTAGATACTTGTGCAGGTTGCATAGTAGTAGTGTTGAGCTTAAAATGTACACATACACACAGGTAGAGAGACATACATATTCCAGTTAGTTTTCCATTTTCGTATCATGGAAAGCCCAACCATTGGTTAATTGCTGTAATCCGCTTACTACCAGCTTGTCAAGTGCCAAAGTTTTTCTGCATGTCTCCGTGGCATTCGCACTGGGAGGGGACCGTTGTAGGGGGGAGGGGAAAGGGGGTTGTGGGTGTTGCAATTAGAGCCAACTAATTGTAAGGCTAAGACCATAATTGCATACAAGTGTATTCACACTAGCAGCACGACCATGTTCATATGTGTAGTATTCTAGCCATGGCAACACACTTGAGCTCAATCCGAAGCACGCATAGAAATGTAAATTCATTATTTATTATTTGTTTGCCTCAATAGAAATCAAATTAGTTTAAGTGGTGCCCGAGCAGCACTAACACCAGTTAGAAACATATTCAGACCCATTCCCAATACCCGTCCTGATTCTGTTCTCTGGTCCCAGCTCAACCAGCTACCAGCTACCAGCTCCGAATCGATTCAAAAGCGCCAACTCATAGCACTACCTCTTCAGCTCGCTTTCCCTGTGCTATCCCTACATCTATCTCTGTCTCTCATTTGAAGGCTGGAGAGTGCTCTAATTTAATGTTGGCAACTTCTGGGATTCACCGACCGAACGACCGACTAACTGACTGACTGACTGACTGACTGACTGACTGAATGTCAGCCTATGTCTCTCTTTTGACTGGCGCGTGTTGCTTGTTTTTTGATTTGATTTTGTTTAAATATTAAACGCGAGTTTTAGGTCTTATTTATAATTCAAAGGACAGCCAGCCATGGTGTATGGTGCGGGGGAAGTTAGAGCGAAAGAGAGCCAGTGGGAGTTGCGGGAGGAGCGGGATGATGAGTAAATGTTTATTTTGATTAGCAGTCCGTAAAACAATCGCTTCAATATAACAATACATATCATTATTAGGTTTATGACATTATTTGTTCGCTATGAACATACACACTCATACCCATATAGTACATGCACACTCCCCCGCATACACACACGCCCATTGCCCCTGGGGCAAAGGCTGCGTTTGATTAAATGAGCAGCTTACAATATTCAAAACTCAATGCAAACACACACTTGTGACAGCTTAACGAAAAGACTTTAAATTGAATTTTGCAACATTTTGTGTTGTTGTATATTTTGTTTTGTTGTGTTGTTCAATTTGAATTGAATACAATTTATTTTAGCCACATTTTGGCAAATTTCATAACTGAGCCACAAAAGTTTCAATTACTGAAAGCTTCCATTGGATTAAGAAACTAGTCTCATTCCCTTTTGTTTGCCTGCACAGTGTACAGTACACAGTCTAACAATTATTTGAACTTTTCATTTTCTTCGGGATTTTCTCTGAAAATGTTTACAGTTTGTCTCTATTATAACAGCTCCCCGTCTCTCCAACCATTTGCAGTTTGATGAACCGTTTAGTAATTAATTTTAATGAGCCTAGTTTAATGATTAATTTGATTGAGTATTTGCGGCAAGTCGTAGCTTTTGCGGCATAGCAAAACTTTACAGTATTATTTCCACACAAATTGGATGAGCAATTGCTATGATTAACATTAATCACATTTTCTTTACAAAGTGTCTGATCATAATAAATATTTAGGCACTATACAAACGTATATTTGTAGATCAAATGAAGTAATTTTAATTTGCTCAAAGTTTCAAAGGTCGTATGAGTCTTGTATATAAGAAAGTTCTGACAGTTTCCTTACTTCAAAATATATCTTCAAAAGCAATTCATACCTAAAGGATTTGTGCGTTACTTTAGCAAATATAACTTTTATGAACCGTTAAGCCTTATTAAATGCGTTACACATTGCGTGACAAAGGCATATAAAGAGCAAATAAAGTTAATAGGAACTAATGACTTTGATATGTTCTACAATACCGAATAATTGCTACTGTACTATACTATACTACTACAACTTGACTACTTTTAGTATTTAGCAATTTTCTGCAATTGAAAATTTATAATGCTTGTGTCTGAAATCAGTTATTGATTTATTTAAATGCAAATGTTGTGGGCTAATTAAGTGAAATATTAAAATGCCAGAGGCTGCCTTTAATAAAATGATATTATGTCATTCGACTGATACTGATTGCTGATGCATTACAAGAGAAAGGAAGCGAATACCAATTGAAATACCTGCTGAATGCCCCCATTGACTGTAGTTGCAACCACTTCAGCTCTGACAAGTGTAAACCGTAAACCGTAAGCATTCGCCTACTTTTCCAACATTTTTCTTGCCTTCTGGCATAATTGCAAGTATTTTTTTCATGTTATTTTTTTTTGTGTGGGCGCAACATCTTGCGTGCATATTTATACTATATATATGTATATATATATTTATAGTATACATGTATATCTACAGAGAGTCATGCCGCAGATGATGGCTTGTTGTATTTGCATACCAATTTCCATGATTTCCCACTCAGAAATGGAAGCGTCGACTCTCCGGGCATTCAATGAAGGACATGATGCTAAGAACCCGAGCTGCAGTATATTTTTAATTGCTATGCAGCGAGCGAGTGCGTCGAGTGCACAAATGTAGGCAGCATAAAAAATAATTAAAATAATTAAGCAAAACTGCGCCATTCCGTACACTCCGGTCAACCCTCCCCTTCGGTCCCCTTGACAACCTTCTTTTAGTGCCTTACCTTATCAGGCTGTCTTCTTGGCTACCTGTAGTATTCCTTCCTGCTGTCGATTGTTCGTTCACGTTCATTCACTTTTCTTTTCACTACAGTTTTTCTTTTATTTAATCAGAGAGAAATTGTTTAAAACATTTTCGATTTCATACTTGTAACGACGCTAGTGACGAAAGCAAATCTGTAAATAAATGTTATTTATGATCAATAATCATGCATTGTTCAGATATCCTTATACGCTGACATTGGAATTTGTTTATACACAATTTTTAAAATTCTGTAATCACTGAATGACGATCCACGCTGAATACGAAAGCAAACCACTAGAACAGTTTATCATGTAGATTTTTCAAGTCGTTTTCCTATTTCCCGGCACTACTATATCAAAGATTTATTTAACAAATTCGCTAGATAAGTTTAATCCAAATGCAAGTATAATATATTGAATTCTCGCCACACTCTAGTTACTCATATAATTTTTCTTCGATGAAAATGTAACTTGACTTTCCACACTGACTTCATCGTTTATTAGATCTTTAAAAATATTAGTACCTAGTTCAAAGGATATAAAAAATTTCGGTAGATTTTCTATGTTATGATGCTAAAGTTATTAGCAAGAGTATTAAATGCTCGTCACTCTGCGTATATACTCTCACTTAATAGTCCTCAGAGTTGACTTATTGTTTTCTTTAGCACTAGTTACGTAGTTCTCTATTTGTGTTTCCTTCCGATTTTTTATTGTCGGGGTGTTAAAACACGTAACAAAGCAGCATTTTGGCCAATTTTCGTGCGAGGATATTTAAATTTAATCAAATGTCTGTAAAAATGTTTACCATACCATACTACCATACTACCTTGTATGCTTGCCAATAGGAACAACCACAACTACAAGAATGTACGCACAGCAGCGTGTGTGTGTGGCACAACCTGCTTTTGGCACGTTGACTGGGTAATTTGTTGGCCGTACCATGGAAGCGAACAGGTCAGGCCAACAGCCACTTTTATTTCATTTTATATAGTTTTTTTTCGGCATTTTCCCCCTTTTCGGGCACGTGAGGAGAAGGAGTGTTCTCTCTGCGTGTGTTGGTACAGTTTTCGCAATGCATATACTACCTTTTTACTATATGCGGAAGGAACAAAATATATATATATATATATGTATAGAAAAAAAATAAAATAAAAAAAGAACGTAGCGAACACCGTATTTACCTAGGGACACCAGACCAGAACAGAACAGACCCAAAAGCCGTTGTCGGAGCTGTGAGCCGCGTGTTTGCGACCAGGGTGTCAACCAATTTCGCGTGTTTCTATCTCTCTTACTCTTACCCTATTATAGTGGTTTTTGTTGGCGCTCTTGTTCATACATACATATACATATATATCTATATATATATCTGTATATATATCATCTGTATATATTTTCACATTGCCATTTTCATTTCAATTCATTTCATTTATTTATGCAATATTTTATGTGCTCATTCATTTTTTGCTCGTTTTCGTTGTCATTTGTTCTATTAATTTGTTGTCGCTCTGTTCCAACGTTTCGCTCCGTTGTCAATTTTGTTTATATAGTATAGTATATACATATTTATATGTATATGTATGTATGAAACTCGTGCCATAAACCTCATTCATCTTAATTTGTATGCCTTGTTTTGATACGTTTTATGATGATTTTTGTAGGTCTACTACTATTTTTGTTTGTTCGTTCGTTCGTTTCACTTAACAAGAGTACTCCTTGTCGCATATTGTCAAGGATTGTGTACAGAACTAGATACAGATACTGAAACCAGATACAGATACCAGAAACTTCATAAATGAAACTGTGTACCATAATCAAAATCAACTAAATTCTATGAATATTACAACTACAAGCAACCACAACTACAAAAACAAAAACAAAAACAAAAAACAAGAACCAAAACACACGCTGTAAATAAAGACTCCTTCCATCTCTTGTACAGATATTTATTGTGTTTGTTTGTTTGTTCGTTTGTTGATAAGATACTTAATTATACTTACTTCATTTAATTATTCCCTTAATTTCTCAACTGTTGTTTGTTGTCACCAATTGAAGCGCTTCGATTGATTTTGTTTCCATATCTTTTGTTATTTGTTTTTGGATAAGAATTAAATAACACCTTGTACATGATTATATATTAATTAAATCAATAATGTTTATATATTAATCCACTGCTAACAACAACAACAACAAAATCATCATCATCATCATCATCATGATCGTCATTGACGTGATATCCTCGCTAAAATCGCCCACATTTTTGTACAGTAAATCCCATGAGCGAGTGAAAAACCATTAAAAACACATCAGACACAACTTCGGCACGAACGAAGCTTTAATATGATTTCCAGAATAGCTAAACTGCATGTTATAGATCTACTATTATTTGCTGATAACCTGATCTGATCGAAAGATGTTGAAATTTAAAACTTAATGTAAATATTTTTTATAGCTTTGAGTTTACGGCATCCTTAATATTCGAAAACTATAAAACAAAACTTAACAGACTGATGCTCTTCTTTTGGAAATCATATTTATTTTGACCAAAAAAATAATGCATAAACAATTTTCAAACGATTTTTCCCACATCATTTAGTTTTCATTTGTCCGCTCCGCTTTCCCCCGCCTTTCCCAGCAAGTCCAAACACTCCACAATCTTTTCAGTTTTCGCTTAAGAAATTTTGTTTATATTTTGAAAATCTAAAAAAATACTTTTTGTATATACATTTACGAAGTAAATAAATCCTCATTCATTTCAGTTATTCTCTGTCACACTTTGTTTTGTCAATTTGGAAAAATAGAAATGTATAAATATTTGAAAAAAGATCGAAACACAAAAAAATGTATTTCAGCTAAATTCAAATTTGATTAAAACATTATTTTCTTTCTCGCGCTGTGCGCTTTTGAAGCACATGCCAAATGAAAATTGAATTAAAGAAGCAGAAGAAAAGCAAATCGAAACGAAACGAATTATATATGTATATATATATTTTGTATACACATATTGTACATGATGATAAAATGTTGGGATGGGCTGCCCGGTGACCGCTAGTATAATTGTCTCATTTATCAATTACTTGTTGTACTTTCTTCTTACTACATTCTAACCTAACCTAAACCAAAAACAAAACTACCTACTACTATTTAACTATAACCTTACTACTATTTGTACTACTCTCTCTATTCGCTCTTTGAGTTTTACACTTTCCCGTGTTGTTGTTTCCTTTTTACCATATGTGTGTGTCCGTGTTTGTACCTTTTAGTTTAGTTAGTGTCGAGTACTCGTACTACAATATTTTGATTTCGATTCTCAATATCATCTTTAGTTTCGTTATCATTTATTGTGTTGTGTGTACTTTCAGTTTGTTCATTATACTCTATATTGTTGTTTTTTGTTTTGTCTCTGTTTTTGTATGTGTATATAATATACCTGGATATACATGTGTGTTATTTAATTAATGTAATTTAAACATGAAACTCAACAATTTCTGCTTTTCGGTTCTTCATTAATTTTCGTTGTCGTTTTCGGTGTGTGTAATCCTAAACTAGATGTGTGTCATTTTTCATTCCGTTCCGTAAATTCGTTCGTTCGTTCGTTCGTTTGTTTGTTCTAAGTGTTGTTTGTGCGTGTGCGTTATGGGTTCACTGTATGACCTGTAACCTTAGTAGTCCTGCTACATACCATATAAGTACAACATATACCTATTTACATATGTGCGTGTGTGAGCGTATGTGTGTGTGTGTCCGTCCAAATAATCGTAATAACAATGAACCACAACAGAAAAAGAAGACAAATTAAATACAACTACAAAAAATATTATACTTAGTTTATATTTTTTATATTTATGCCCTCGTGTTTTCTGCCCTGTCATGATACTCAGCTACAAACGCTTCTCTGTAGTTGTTGCCAACCGAAAACACACACTCCCACACACACACACCACACTCCACACACCACACCCCATTCAGAGCCTTGTTATACCATTTGCTTTTCATAAAGTGTAGTTGCTACTTAATTACAATCATTACTCAAAAGAGCCACAAGAGTTGGCCAACAAGAACTCACACCCACAAAACAGACACAACACACACACATATGTATGTATGTGCTCCTTATATACATCAAGAAACAACACCCTGTATATATCCTGTATGATTTTTGTTATGTTTGGTTTATCAACTTTCAAAGTACTTTCCAACACTCTGCGTGTGCTTGTTATTATTATTATTATTATTATTATAGTATAATGTGATATTTTGATTTATGCTGTAGAGTAACTCAAATCAAAGCTCCAAATTGTTTGTTGTGCCTTTTTAGCTATAAACATTTATAATACATTTTACCTGTAATTTTTGCCTGTATGTTTTTTGTGTATGGTTTTTAAACCATATAAGTATATATATATATACAAATCATATATGTGTATGTATATTGAAGGAAACGGATAAAAGTAAACAACTCCAAAAAAAAAAAAAAACAATACTCCAAAATTGCTAAAAAGAGAGGACCCTTTACCACAGATCAAATAAACAACAACAAAAACTATCTACGAATATACGAATATTTGCAAATGCAAATCAAAATACTCTTATAATTATTTTAGCATACGAGTATCTGTATGTTCTGTTTGATTACAATTATTACAACTATTATGTTAAGTTATGAACAAAAAATAAACCAATGTTTCTTTTAAATGTTATGAATGCCTTAGCTACAAAATAAAATACTTAAATGGTCAACATTTTGTTTGCTTCTATTGTTTTTGGTTTATCTCCTTTACAATGTGGAGAAACAGAAACACAAAAAACCATCTGATTTTTTGTTAACATTTATTTTTATTATTGTTAAACTTTTGGTTTAAATTAATGTGTTGTGCTCTTCAGTTAGTTTTTAACATACACCCACACCAAACCAAAACTAAACAAAACAAAACCAAAAGTTAAGCAATGCAACCGTAAAAACATTCATAATTTTTTCGGCCATTGTTTTAGCTAAAAAAAAGCAGAAAATACTCTTGTCTTTT
The DNA here is from genome assembly GCA_035047385.1 of Drosophila tripunctata. Classification (NCBI taxonomy): domain Eukaryota; kingdom Metazoa; phylum Arthropoda; class Insecta; order Diptera; family Drosophilidae; genus Drosophila; species Drosophila tripunctata. The sequence continues at coordinate 99,716 of JAWNPS010000309.1, forward strand.
TGTTTTCATTTTAAGTTCAATGTAAAACGTATTTTTTATTTAGTCTACTATTATTTCCATACACATTTTTCAACAGAAATTGTTGTTGTTTCTCATTGTGCCGCACTCGAAGCTGCTCGAGCGAAAATTGGAACCAAACATTTTGCTGCTGATTTCAAGTATCATTTTGCCAATTTTCTCAGCACATCATCAACAACTTAATTAAACAAATATATGTATGTGTAATTTAAATGGCATTCTTGTTGTTGACGACGGAGAGACAACTCAATTCGCTGGAGAATTCTCTCTTGTGCAGCAACAGAGGCAGCTTCCAGTGCGGTGCACGAAAATGATTTCACAAAATCTTTAGACCTTTCCGTAGAATTGTTTTTCATTTAATCCCCTTAACTCACCTAAATGTGTTGCTATCTCTGACTACTACTCTATTCGATCCTAATACTACTACTACTACTACTCACACTCTTCCTCTTACAATTCTCTACTCTACTACTACTACTACTATTCTTTTCAAATTCTCTCTATGTTTGTCTGCGATAACTTTTTTAGCGATTTGCATTAATTGTATTTTTATGTGTGCTTTTAAAATAATCATGTCCCCCAGACTTTTGCAAGGGCCGTGAGACTTTACAGAATCTCTGCGATCAAATTCCGGGTGATGCTCTGCTCTATTCGCTGTTCCGTGAAAGCGCCGAACCGGTCAAGTGTCCGCTAAAGGGTGAGTTTAATCAAATCCAACGCCTTACAGTAAGAGTGTCATCAGAATAGCTAGTTTTATAAAGCTAAATTGAAATAAATAGCTAATAAAACGAACAACCATTAATATATTTTTAAAAAATTTATCTTAAAAGACAACAAATTGAACTGCATAGTATAAAACACACAAAACTTACTGTTTGAACAGTCGAACAGTGCATTAAAATGTTCTCAATTGTCTTCAATGTTATCTAATTACTTGTCTATAAATTTGATTATTGATTTTATATATTTTCGCATCTTTACTTATCAGAAATGCTACTAAAATGACAACAATGTGCTATCATCAGCCAATTGAGAATCTTTGTTATCCCATTATTGAAATGCAATGACTGACAATGCCGGTTTTGTCTGTTCACAGGTCCCTTTATATTCACGTATAATCGCGGCCACGGGGAATGCAAGTCCCCCGTGTCGAATATTGAGAGCTGCACTGAGGAGAGTCGCTTGCTTTTGAGTTTTCAGGCGTGTCCTGATGTCCAGGGCACCGAGAGTACGGGTAAGCTGCTAACGATAGCTTTGATTTCTGGTATTGTAATGCTGTAATGTGCGCATTTCTTTGCAGTTGAGGAGCTGACTTGTCTGGCGACTTGGAAGGATGGTAACTCCCGCTATTTGGTTGGTCTTGTCTCGCATCATCATGCCATTTCGAATGAGGAACGTTATCGTTGCTTTGTTTGGGCGAAAAGCTCCTCGTTGATGGGTAAGCAAGCAAACTCAGTGGAAATATTTTGTCTGAGCATTTATAACCCTCCAAATTCACACACATACACATACACACAGGTGATCCCAGCAAGCAGAGCTCCAAGGATGTCGAGTATAAGCTGGCACAATCCGGCGACGCCACTTGCAATGGCTTAGACAGTGCTGAGGTAAGCATAGAGACTGTTGCGCCCAGCAACCAAACCCCCAAAACCCATTTACCTACCCAACCCCAACCCTAACCCCAACCAAATTGCAACCCCAAGCATTAAAGTTGCTTTTCACTTAAATGTGCCTTTCTCCCTTTTTACACAGGTTGGCTCACGTATAATGTCACTGCGCAAACCGCCAACGGCTGAGCGCTGCGTCTTTCCCGCCTGGTTTAAGGGTCCGCGACACTGGCATGCACTTATGGGGAACGCTGTCTACAATTATCATGCGTGAGTGGCAAGAGTGCCGATGGCCAAAAGTGACAGCCAATAAAAACCGTTTCGAATTCTTTACAGTGATGGCTCTGTGCACATTATTAAGCCCAACGGCTATATGGAGACACGTGCCCTTTGCGAGCAGATAAACAAACAGACCTCAACCGAAATGATGGCCGTAGTTCACTATACAACCGGCTGGTAAGTAAACCGCATAAGAAAATACTATTGAAACATTTTACCCAACGTTTCTCTTTTGCTTCTATCAACCTTCTCAGCCAATCGGGCTTTATGTGCATGATGTTTTACCGGCGGGACACGCACGTCATTGAGATACAAACGGGAAAGCCGGCCATACGTCTAGAGGATGCCTGTGCGCCAGATCACTTTGACTTCAATAAGATGGCCTACATTACATTGCTGGGTAATATGGTGTAGAGCACACATTGCATTTGACAATTCACAACAAATCCATGCTCTATTTACAACCACAGCAAGCAATCCGGAACCTCATATTTGTCCCATGGAGGGGCTGTACACACTGCGAGGCGCAATTGGACCACCGTATCTGGTAACGCGCCACAAGCGCAATCACAATGGCAAATCGCATCTTGGACATGGCCATCATCATCACGAGAGCTCTGATTCTGGGGATTTTGGTCACAAGGGGTATGTGAACTTTTGTTTGTAAGCACACTCATTCAAGCATTGCTCAAATCGTGTTTATTTGTTGTGCAGGCACAGTACATTGAGTTTTCGCAATGCCGAGCGCATGGAACGTGGCTCCTGGCATGCCAATACACGCGGTCTGCCGGTTCGCAGTAGACGCAATGCACCCCAAGCAATTCAGCAACAGCAACAGCAGCAGCAGCAGCAAAGGGAACAGGAGAAACAACAGGAACAGCAGGCTTTGGTTCTAAGTAGTCTCAACAACAGCAACAACGATACTAGTGTGGGCTTTATAGCTACTCGAAGTCGACGCGATGTTCCCGGCTGTGTGACCAACAACAAAGTACAACGACAGCTTTGGGTGGGTTGCAGTGCACCAAATGCAATCGATGTGAGTCCCCTGTGCAGTGTGGAAGGAGAGGAAGGTAAGTCTACACACAGACATTCCCATGTCTGCCAAATATACCAATGCTGCTAATAATTGTGTGCTGTGTTACAGAATACTCCTGCCATGGCTCGTGGACCGAGAATAGCACCGTCTATATTATAGCACGACACAAGGGCACCAAGCACGGCGTTTGCATCAGCTACAGGCCAACAGAGGGCAACTCAGCCAAGTTGGTTGTGGGCGATGCCTGCTATCGGGGCACTCAGAAGCCGCCAGATCATCATCTGGTAGCAAACCTATCGGTTTTTGGTACGTCTAAATTGGTATTGCATTCAACAGACTTTATTTAACATTTTACTTGGTATCCAAATTATAGGTAAGTGCGGCGAGACGGGTTCTAGCACCAGCACAGATCACTTGGCCAATTGGTTGCTTTTGTTTGCCATGTTAGCAACGTGGCTAACGCTGCAAAGCTGATTTTCTACAGATCTATAAACAGTTTGGGACTTTACAATTACACTTTGTAGACACTAAACTCAAAAGCAACTCACAACCAAAACCCTATTACGATAAACATGTATACAAGACACACATTTAAGACTTATTGTACATTGCATATTGTATATGTAAGACGAAAGAACGAAGGATTCAAATATGTTTTGCTGTAAATAACTTATTTGTTTTTATAATATTGTCAACTCTGCCGTTTCTTTTTTTGTTTAGTTTTAAGTGCTTATATTAAACATAATATATTAAAAAACATAAAAAAATACAAAAAATGGTTTGCAATAAAGCCTTAGGAGCAAGCGCTGTTTGTATTAGGCCTAGTTAAACGCGCCTATTGCTAAAAGTAGCGCTGAACGAAATTAATAATTTATAGACGTATGCAACAAAAATGCTATTTATTTGTAATACAATTGTGCATAGAAAATGAAGGGAAAACACAACAACTATCATACACATATGTAAATGGGGAATATAAGCTAAAAGCTTTTCCCTTGCGTATGCTAAAAATAACACAAGAATAATGTTCAATGCATTTATTTTTTTATATAATTTCCAAAATGTTTCCTACAACAAAAGTACACACACAGTTACAAAATACTAAGACGAAATGAACCTTCGAGTAACTACATACTTGTATTAAATTAGTTTTCGTATTTGTTTTCAAATTGTACAAATTACGAAGTCATTTAGCGTACACGTATATTTTGATGTACAGAAATGATAACATAATTAAGCATTAAACATAATTATATGAGGGATACATTAAAATATATAAATACATTTTGCATAGGATCACATTGGTTTCATAATACATAATTAATACCTTGCAAAAATATACATAAATTACATATAAATAAATAAATATATATATATATACATATATACGATGATGATGGAGACTCAATATACTTTAGCTAACGTACATTATTGCAGATACATATACATATAGCTATACATATATACACATGTAAGTGAATGAAATGAAGTATTCAATATTCAGACTTTAATAAGTAGCAGCACTTCACGTTCATAATCAATCAACTAATTTCTAAAGAAGACACAATATGACAACCAACCAAGCATACAAACAAAGACAACAATGAATCAGCAGAGAAATGCTAAAAATAATTAGAGTGTTTAAGGCAATTAAGCGGTGATATAGGTCTAGAATAAACAACAAAACAACTGTATAAAAAGCTCTTAGCTAAAACAACTGGCCGGCATTGAAGATTGTAGAAAAACAAATGTATCCAAAGGATTTCAGAAACTAGCATTTTTTCCCCCATAGCGATTTACACAAAAGCATTTTTTCCCTAATTCAAGAAGATAAAAAGAAATCGAAACCTCTTCAAGGTACACAATTACTACTCGAAAATTATGAAAAGTGTTTCCAAACCCTAAACAAAAAACTAAGAAAAAATAATCCATGTAAATAGCGAAATGTTATGCGAATTGATCAGCAAATTAATAAATTGTATGCAGTGTAAACATATGTAACTAATTGCTAGTTAGCTAAAAGTATTGAGCAAATGATATAAACTACATTGGCAGACGATGGAAGAGCTATTTAAGGAGTGCGTTGGCTAACTGAATATAAAAGTTACTTGATAAGTACATTTATATACATATTGTACTATATATAAACCTAACTGGAGAATCGGACAGACAAACTAACTACCCAAATGCAAATGCATGTTATAGTATATAAAGAACACTCAATCCAATAGGCAAGGCACTTGAATTCCACTTATAGAGAGCGAAGGAGAGACCGACCCTCCCCAGGACAAGACAAATCAATAAATAATGGTTATACATGTAGGTGGCAAAGAGCAGCTCGAGCTGAGTCGGAAAAACCCAAACACACACAAGGCAGCAAGGATAACAACACTAATATATATACATAAATATTTTTGAGTGTACCTATCAAATAAGTATTTCAATTTGTTGTCAGCTTTTAATAAGTACATATGTAATAACATAAATCAACTAACAATTAAAGCGTGAATGCATTTTAAAAACATAAGACAAACTAAAATTAATTGACACTCAAAAAAACAAAAAAACAATAATTCGTAATTCAATTGTCAAAAGCAGAAAAAAGTTTTATAACCCGGAATCCACACAAAAAAAAAAAAAAACATTTTCATTTTCCGTACTTGAGTTAATTAATCGCTTAGCTGTTTTTGTTTTGCAATTGTTAAACTAAAACACTTTTCACATATTCCTCCTGTCCAACATTCTCCATTTCGCAATTGTGGTCCAACTAAATTCCAGCCACTTTCCGTTATCTGTCCTCCCCTACTATTATCGCAGCAGCATAAATGTGTTATCAATGTTCCAAAAAGCAGTCTCCACAAATGTATTCGATGTTTCTAAAAACTAACAAAATCAAATACACACAAATCATAAATATTTTTGTAAATAGTAATTGCAATGCTTGAATTTTTATCCAATTACGGTACGAGTTCTCGTATTTTGTGTAGGGCCAACTGCAGAGGTGTGTATTAGAGAGGCCACGCCCATCAATTTTGTAGCTGCAATTTTGGCCGTGGACTTTATTTGAATGTGAACGCTAAGCATTAGACACATAAGTGATTTTTATATTCAAAAACAAAAACGAACAAAAAACCAAAAAAGATAAAAAACGATTTTATAAATCATTTTAATTGTCTATTTTAATGAATGCAAAATGTAAACATCAGAAAATAGTAATGCAATTAATTAAATTTAGTTGATATGTGTGTGCGTGTGAAAAACTTCTGGAATTTTTGTCAATAATTAAATGTTTTCGAGTCCTATGTTCGTAAAATAATTGTTTCGGGTTTTTAAGCAAATATAAATAAAAATACAAACTACAAATATAAACTAAAGTGTTTTACTTGCCTTCACTTTCAAATGTAAAGTGTCTAACATAAATATTTTGACTACACTTAAAGTTAGGTTTTGATAATTTAAACTTATTGTTTAAAAAATTTATTATTTATGCAAAAAGTTTCTTAAAAAAAATCTATTAGTGTGTAATACCCTCTGAGCTTCGTTTCCAATTATATGAGTTTAAATTGGAGTAGCTGCTGCAAGAACTTAACATGTACACATATTTGTATGTCTATCTCGCTCACACGTTTTTCGTTTTCGTTGCTTGTGTGCACAGTTCAGTGCAATGCACTTGTTTATGCCTTGCTTGAAAGTAACGATTTTCGTTGTATCACAAACTTTTTAAATTATAGTCCGATTTTGATGAAATTTGATATTACTTATTTTTAAGTATACGCTAAGTTACAAAACTATACGTTAAGAAATAAGTGAGCCAGCAGCATGCAAAGATTAAAGTGTCGACCAGCTTGAAACCAAATAAGATTGCTGCAAAATTTGTGTTAGACTAAATGAAGTGATCTTTTTACTTTCCATTTGTATATAAATCTTTTTAAAAAACTTTGTGTTTTATATTAAATTGTAAATTTTAAAAACTTTTCTCAAAATTAAATTTTTAGATTAAATTTGAACTTTGAAGGAAGATAACTAATTTTGTTTGTATATGTTAACAAAATGATGTATTAGGAGTTTGTAGAGCAATCAATTATAAATCGGAACTATTAATTCCAAGTTGCACTTTTTGTGCAAATTCACTCTTTAGTACGTAACCTTAAATTTTTCAGTGTCAATTCCCTTGAAATGTAAAGAAAACAAATAATGTTTAGTTTAGTGTCGCTTTAATTGTTTATTTACCTTCAAAATATTATTTCTATGCAAATTTCGATTATTCTGTCCAACATTTTTGCGTAACCGATTATTCCTATTGGATATACATATATGATGTAATATTTTGATTCTGTGGAATTGAATGTCAAGAGCGAAATAACACTCATATTTTGCGTTTTGCGACAATGTTAAGCATTACGGCAGTTTTGTCCATTATGAGGATGATAACACACCAAGCTGGCAAGTTTAGTCAAGTTAGCTTCAAAAACAAAAAAGTTATAACTGATATTATTAACAAAGAAGTCGTTGCCACGCCCACTTTTCTCAGCATAAATGGGTATTAATATTATTAGTCGAATGCAAAAAACTAAAGAATAAAATCTTGAATAGTTCTTGAGTTATTAGTTAACTCCATAAACATGGGAAAATACCCCATAGTGCATAACTGAGATCTGTAGATCCAGATTGGTTTTAGAATTAATTTTTAGAGCAGAACCCGTAGTCCAGACTAAACGAGGAGTGAGCGTTGATAAGCCAATAGAGGCTACTTGCTTTCAGTTTTAGATGTGTTTTCTAAGCTTCAATCTATCGGCACAATGGAAGTCTTATATCTAGATGTACTCTGAGAAACGTTACATCAATTGCTTTCGGAAGTGCGGTGTGGCCAGCATGACCGATGGACAGTCTTAATTGATTTTGGTGGAAATTACTTGCCTGCATTTTTGTTCGTTAATTCGCCAGTCGGATAAGCGTTTCCCACGTTGGCAAGATGATGAGCTAGTTGCATTTTGCTTGTAAAGCAAAGCATAATAAAATTGAATAAATTAAGTCAAACTAATTGAAAATATACACATACATATATACTCTTTATTAACATAATGAATTTTTATTTTTTAAACACGTTTAATGTAATCTTCCTTCAGTTCAAATAGTTGGACCCTCGGGAAAAACGCCTTCAGCTTCAGATAGACCCTTTAGAAAATGTTCTTTGTGGCTCTCCCTTCAGTTTGTTGGATTCTACTCGTCGGCATCTCACGAGTTTCCTTTCATTCAGTCATCTTCGTCCTTGGGGTTTTTGTTTTGAATATTGAATAATTTTAACTCTTTGTTCATATATTTTGTGGGTGAGGTTTATTTTGTTGGTAGGTAAACTACCGAAAGGTGTTTTTATTATATTTATTTTATTGGCTTTTCTTAAAACAATCTACAGAGATGTGCATCCAAGAACCTCACCCGAAAATTAGATGCTTCTCATTAATCCTTTGACTGTTTCAACAGATACATTAGCTGTGAAGTTATTTGAACTATTTTAATGGGTCTATTTTTTTCAAATAAAAAATAGTTAAACCCATTAACGAACTGGAATTTTTATTTTTGCGAAAATTTCTATGTAACCTACATCTTGCTGTTGCATTGCTTACAAAAACTATAACTAATTTGGCTTCCTTTAGCTTTAATTGTGACAGTCGAAAAAAGTTTTGAACTTTTTCTTTTAAAACAAAATTTAATTATTATTAACAAAATGGATTTTTCTACTTTTACTTAATTGCGTTCTTTTGCAATGCCCTATAAAAATATGCTATATAAATACTGCACTATCCCAGTAAAGTGTACTAATTCTGATAATTACACAAAAAAATAATATCGAATGCACAATATAGAATGATGTTCGTTAGTTTTCAGACACCTGCTGTATCATATAACACTATAAACATTAATCATTAAAATCGAAGTGTTCTTGCAGACATTGATGCTGATCAAAAATATGTTAAACTTATGAAGACAAAGATACCAGCTTTTATTTTTTAACATTTCTAGTCAAAAATATTTTACAATACCTTCACAATATTAAAAAAAAAATTATTTAAATAAGCAACAGTCTTTAAGATATTTCAACATTTTAGTCTTTAAATTGTGTATTTTTCTGTTGTGTTAATTCAACAAACCATACAATATTAAATGTTGAAGATAAAATGCTTCTTTTTTAATCAGTATTTCCTTAACAAAAAAAATAGTGCAAGTAGTTCAGTGCCGTGCAGCCTTCAGACCGTTATGGTTTTCGGAATTTGACCATTTAAATTTATATAAATAAACAATAAAATTAAGCTGAGTATAAACGTATGTATAAATAACATATGCATTATATATGATAAAAAAAATGTATAACTTGAAAAAACTAAGGAAAAAATACCGGTATTTTAATAAAAAATTAAATTTTGTAAATTGGTAAAAATTTTAGTATATATTCTTCATAGACTAAATTAATGTTTAAAGGAAAAAATAGTTTTGCATAATGAACAAAAGAAAATTGTTGGGCTAACTTCTTTGCGTTGAATACGTGTTAGAAAATAAATTAAGTTAATAAATAAAACAACTACACTAAGTACATGTATAATGTTGATTCGCTTGGGGGCAGTTTTATTTAAATTCAAACAAATTTTTTCGAGCATTAAAAAAATATTTGTCGAATCTAGTATTTAGTTGACTTGCAAACTTGTGATAATTGTATAAGATGCTATAGTAAATTATGCGTTGAGTAGGTCGATTGTGCTGAACAAAAAAAATCAGACTTTGATATTAATAACATAGTGTTTATAATACATTTAAAATAAAATGTTTGCCATTGAAATAACTGGTATTTAGTTGTAGTATAACAAATAAAATTTAGTTTAGAACCAATTGAAAAAGGTTTTAAAGTGATAACTTAGAAACCAGTTATACCGTGCTCTTTGTTCCAGCACTAAACTAAGCCCAACACCTATGTATATTAGTTGGCATAACCAAAGGATAAATTGACAGTCTATTATGTAACTGATTCACAAGGGATCAAGCAATTCTTTAGATGTGATAAAAATTCAATAATACGTATAAGGCGATATTTTAAGATAAAATCAGGCAAACAGCATCGAGTTTAAGAAGTCTTTGTATGGCAATACCTTGATATGCTTAAGATCTTTTCATATGGACATGAAGTTTTTTTTTTTAATTTGGTTCCGGTATTAAATGCTTTTCTGAATATTTTTTCCATTTATGCAATTGGACAAGGATGCTAGAAATCGATGTATATATTGTTGATTAGAGACCATTACATTAGTAACTAGTGACATAAAAAATAAATAAATAAAATGAAAATGTATAAGTACCGAATAAAATGCACACGTAAGAACATTTGAAATCAACTAAATGAACAAAAATATATTAGTTTAAAAAGTTTGATATAGTAAGGAAATGATAAGCATTTGCATTCCTTCCCGTACTCAATTTCACAACATAAATGTTTTTTTTTACTGAAAAAGAATAGTAAAGTATCAAATAAATAAACTTGTAACATTTAAACAATTTGTATCCGAAGAGTACAGTAGGATTAAAAGTAACCACTTTTTAATATAACTTTTTTTAAACAAAAATAAAAGAAACAAGACAAATATTTCAAAAACATATTTAATAATTCTAATACTTTAAACATTTAATTTAACCTCGTCATGCTTTTGTCAATATAAAAACATTCGATAAGTTTTTGTTTACAGTTATGAAGACGTTTGGTACAACCATTTTTAATATAATTTATACTCAAATCCGAGAATTTTAAACTATTGGTGTAGATAAAGCATTGCTTAGCCATAAATCGAGTAAGATTATTAAAAATAATTATTGAGAAGACTTTTGTAGTTACCTATATTTACCAATATAGCAAAATGTTTGTATGTTACCACGGATATAACTTCAACCATATTCCTTGCACAAATAGTACAATTTTAAGTTATTTATTTTGGTTTCTGACCATTTCAATTTCGTTCAGATACAAATCGGTAAAGTAAAAGCTTTATGTATACATATACATTTTCTAAATGTGCAACCATTGTTCTTAGTATTTCAATTAGGAAAATACTTTTTGTTCGAAATTTAAGATAAAATTGTTAACAGACTTCCGTACGATTTAACAAAATAAATTTAGAGTAAAACTGCCTTCTCGTTAATTATTAGTATACCTGTCTTCTTTTGCAATTTCAGACTCTTCGATTTATTTTCCAAAGATACATTTTTAAAAATATGCTAATTATGCTATAAGAATATACGCAGTTACTATTAAATTCTTTGCGGATCCATAAATTCAGGAATCTATGAAATTTTTGTATTTTAAACATTTTTTTTATAGCAAATGTGTCCTAAATAGCAATGCATGTTGTGAATTATAATTATAATGTATAATTACTTCGTTTAATTAAACCAATTATATTAGCTAATACAGTTCTTTTATGCCACCCCT
>JAWNPS010000310.1:0-21491 GCA_035047385.1 Drosophila tripunctata
TGTATTTAAGCTTCCACTCCCAAAAGACTGTGGTGGCGTAGGGAGGAGAGTGCTCGCCTGCGAAGAGCTGCGGATCCAGAGTTCGATCCTCGGTAGCGGAAACTTTTTCTTAACTAAAGAATATTTACTTTTTTTTCAATTCCTGACGTTTTTGAAAAAAAATCACTTTTTTTTAATGCCACGCCCCTTCGCCCACATATTTTATTTTTACAACTATCGCTTTTTTAAATTAATGTTTTGAACTAAATGCACTCATAAACTGATAGATACAACGTAGAGTTGTATTAAAATTCATTCATTCATGTATCTCCCTTCTTTTTGTCAAAAAATATTATCTGGATACTGGCTCAATTTAATTTTCTTTTAATCAAAGTATTATTTTAAAAGTACTGGCTCAGGGTCTTCTACAGTTGGGCAAGCTCGACTGTAATCTTCCTAGCCCTGCGGTGGGCAGAACAACATGGTCTGAGGGCAAACCCCAATAAGACTGAGGTTGTTCTCTTCACCAAGCTCACCACCTTTTGGCAAAGGTGGGGACTACAGCCGTACATAATCAATTGGCTATACACGGCTGTAGTTAGACCCATCCTAACCTACGGAGCATTGGTCTGGTGGGAAGCGGCTCTGACCAAATCCCATCTAAGCAATTTTCATAGGGTGCAAAGGAACCACCCACACAACTTACATTCCGTCTCCCGGACTAATGTAGTTTGTTTCAGGCAGAAATCTACGTGGTCTGGCAGTCGGCAAAACTAATATCCACCTTGAAAGATGTCTCAAGGAACATATCGTTTTATGTCGACAGCCAGGCAGCAATCAAGGCTCTGTCCTCCAACACCACAAGAAATAAACTAGTTCGCAAACCGCCAAGGCGCTAAACCAACTCCACATCTAGAGGGCAGTGCTAGAATCATGGCAGATACACGCTGGACGGCCTCTTTAGGCTGTCTGGTCTCAAAAGCGCTCTGGCCATCCTACAACCAGAAGCGAACATCTCAACTCCTACAGTTTAACAAAAGGAGAATAAGGATGCTGATAGGAGTCCTTACGGGACACTGCCCCTTCGGCCGTATGGCCCAAAGGTACGGTGTACCGTCACAGGACTTCTGCCGCAGCTGCTGCGATGAGGAGGAGGAAGAAAGCATCCAACACATCTTGTGCTGCTGTCCTGCACTTAGTAGAAGTAGATCGCGATTTGAATGTCGATATCATATCGTATGAACTTTGTCAGACAAGAGAATGGTTCGATAGTAAATTGGTATGGCATTTAAATTTAAATTATTTGAGTCAGCAACACTATTTTTCAGAGACCTGCCACAATCCCTCCATATTAGACTCTTCTGTCCTTTGCTCTAAATATAATATATATAATCTGTCCAATCTGTCCTCCAATAATCTCGATATCGTTATTGGCGTCAAAATTTTATTTTATAATTTTTCTAACTATTGATTGCCAGCTGAATTAACATCGGATAACGACTTTTTCATTGTTCTTGGTGACTTTAACATTCCTTACTACAAATGTAATTAGGTATTTAAAACCTGGCTTGTTCAATGCTAAAAATTAAAAGGCTTCAAAATTAATTCAAGCTTTAAAACCATATTATTACTATAAATTGGGTTGACACTCTTAAGCTTTAACCTGATATTTCCAATGAATTTACTGATGGTCTCTCGGGGCAATCTCTTGGACAAATCAATCCTACTTACAATACACCAAAACTGAAATTTGTCAAAAACGTTGAAATTACGGCAAATAAGGCTATAGATCTTGGGTTCTTTAAGCGATAGTCTAAAGAATTAGAGGATCCATACATAAATGGCCTTCTTATCCTAAGCTTGAGAACGGTTTCTGTATTTGTTTGTGTCAATAGGAATCTCACCGTGCTCAATTGGTAACAGTCTAAAAGAAAATTTTAAAAAATTTTGCTCATCGAGGCTTCAACTGGAATTAAGTTACACAGTTGCCATATCTGCTATTACTTAATCTTCCCTCTTTTACTAACCGTAGAACTATGCTAGTGTTGTGTTTTTTGTATAATTTACTTCATGGTCAGATTGACTCTGTTAGTTTATTGAACAGAGTTTACGTCAAATTACCTACTAGAATTACTCGTAACTTCAACCCTCTGTCTCTTGCGCATTGTAACTCTAATTAGTCTCTTCATGAAGCACTAAGAATACTGTCTACAGGTTATAACAACCTGTGATTAGTTTCGATTGCACTCTTGATTGTAATAAATCTTATTTTCTAACACACTTAACTAACTTAACAAACTAACAACATAATTAATCCACCAATATGATTAAATAAATAAATTAGGAGGCATCAGTCCTGATTTTAAAACGCTTGTGTATGGCACCCTTTTGTTTTAGAGAAGCGTGCAAAGTGAGGATCTGGCTACAGTCGAAAATATAACATCAAGGTTGGTTTTTATACTACGGTGTACGAAGAACCAGTAGTATTCTGGGTTTGTCAGAGGCTGTTTGTATATAACAGGCAGAAGAAGGCGTGGCAGATCCCATTAAGTATATATAATAAAATGTTCATTAATTCATATCAATAAAAAAATATTGATTTTCTTTAATTTGTATTCATGTATGCATTTTATTTGTCAAAAGCCAACTTAAAACTAACCACAAGATTTGTGATCTGGGCACAGCAAACCTTCAAAGCTCGGCTGCTGTTTGCTTACATTTGTTTACTTATTTCGATTCTGTTAGTTTACATTTGAGTTCTATAAGTTTACGTTTGAGTTCTGCATTTCTTGCATGTGTCTTTAATAAGCTTTGAAAAGTGATGTGTCTTCGATAAGCTTTTGGAAAGTGAAGCTTTGCAAAAGATCGTTTGTGTTTATGACGGATTTGTTATATTCTTATGGCAGATATGTCACTATATATACTTAATGGGGTCAGCCACGCCTCCTTCTACCTGTTTCATACTTCTGACGACCCCCACCCTTTAGATTTAAGCTTGTCCTCAAGCGTTTATGTTTGGATATAATTGTGGTGTTGGGGTTTCAATGGTGATAGCTTCTGCAACTGTTTCTAAATTAGTTTCTTTTTCTATTTCTTTGTTAATTGTTTGGCTTATCTTTGTTGTTTTTGGTGTTAAATATTTAATTATTATATTATTTGGTGTTGTTTTGCATTTCTTGTAGATATAAAATATGAAACTTATAGTTAGTGTGAATAAAATGATTATTAATAGATTTTTATAAAATGTGTTGTTCTTATTACTAAACAAAATCATTTCTTTAATTTCTATGTGTGACATTGGTTCGATTTTAGTTACATTATGTTCAGTGAATATTAGATTTGTGTATTGTTGAATATTATTTGATATTGAAACTTCTTTAAGTTCCGCAGTACAGTTAAATACTTTAATAATTTTATTATTCTCAATGTAAATTTCTTGATTATTACAGTTTTGATCAAGTTTTTCTCGTGTCAGATTCCATGTAATTAATATGTTTGGTTTGATATATTGAATGTAATATTGTTTACGATATTTTTGGAAAGTGCAAGTTGGTGTTTCATGATTTATGATATTGACAATACAATGGTCCTTAACAATATTTTTCGTAAGAGTGTTTATAACATAATTATTGTGTAAATAAAATTTGCCTGCAGTATTTTCTCTGATAATTTGTCCATTATTGTCAGGGTATGGTGTGATTAAGAAAGTTGATTTTTCAATTGTTTTAGTGGGAATATGAGACATTAAGAATATCTCATAAGTGACTGTGTTATACCAGGCAGAAGTTTTTGTGTCCATGAGATTTTTATAATGAATGTTGCCAAGTTGGTCATGTTTAAGCAACTTAGGGTTGAAAATTCCCAGTCGTGTGAGTTGTGAATCCATTTCAATGTCTTCGATATATTCAGTGAAATTTTCAATATTAAATATTAAAAGGTTAATTTTTTCTCTGTCCGTATAGTTTTAGTTTGGTTATTGATCATTTTTATGCCGTCATTGAGACTGTCAATGATATGATTTAGATTGCTGACTTGTATAGTATTTTGTGCAAGCGTATTAATTTGCTGTTCAATTTGTTGTCTGTCGTCTTCATCTAAAGTGCCAAAAAGATATTTGTGTGTTGAGCCTACAAAATTGAATAGTCCTCGTTTGTTTCGTTTTGTCAAGCGAATGCCGTTCATTTATCTGTTTAGTTTTTGAATTAGATAATTAATTTGTGGGACATTATTGAATTGTGAACTTTCTTTTAGCAGGCTATTAATTGTTTCTTCGATTTGTGTAATATTAATTGTGAGACAATGGTTTATAAATGTTATGGGGATCTGTATTGTTCCTGATTCAAACAAAATAAATCCTTGGTTATTTTCGATTGGGTTAATTTCTATCGTTCCTGCTGTTGTCAATGTAGTCATAGCTGTCATCATAATTATTGTGAGTCCGATGAGGGGGAAGTGTCTGTTGCCTGAAAATATTTACTGTCATTAGTTTTCTTTTTCTTTTTGAATTTACTTTTGTAGTGGACAATATTCTGTCCTTTGTTATTTTCATTATAGTGTTTGTCATCTAGTTGTTCTATTCTGCCAGTTTTTCTAAAAGGATTCTTGGATTTTGAACGTGTTAACGGGGCTTGTCTGAATTCTGTGTTAATCTCATAATCTTGTCTTTTTTCGTTCAATTTGTTTCTTTTGTTTTCCTTAATCAGTTGGGTATTGTAAAAGGGTGTGCCTGCGTAAAGTAGTATGTAAGCTGGGGTCTGTCCAGTTGTGTTGTGTTTAGTCTTATGGTTGTTAGTGTATAAGATAGTTTCCATTCTAGTCTCTTTGTTTTCACGATTATTATCTGTATTAATAATTCGAATTTTTTCATTAATAGTTATATGGAGACGTTCTACATCCGCTATTCCTGTTTTACTTGTAGTGATATCGAGTTTTATTTCTTCTGTATTCAGACATAATTGTAAGGAATTGCTCATAAATGCTGAGTCTTTATCTGCTTTTATTTTTTGTGGTTTTCCCATGTCGTTAAAAATTCTAGTAAGGGTACGTTTAGCTTCTAACCAATCTCTACTATTTGTTTTTATAAGTGATGCAAATTTGGAATATACGTCTATGCATGATAAATATTGTTCGTTATCAATTGCGTAAAAGTCTATAACACAAAGCTCTCTAGGGTTATTTATTTCTGGGGTTAATTCAAAGGTTAAATTCGTGGGTCTGTGTTCTGTCTTTGCAAGATTGCAGATTTCGCAATCTTTAATGATATTTTGGATTAATTTGTGGTAGTCTGGGAAATAATGGGTTTCTTTGAAAAGTCGGATAATTTTTTCTATACCTGGATGTAGCAATTTAACATGTTGAGTGATAATTAATTCTTTCAATTCGGAGTAGTTTTTAACATCTTTTAATTTTATTATGCTTTTCATTATTTTTATGTTACTGTGTGGGTTTATAATGTCTTGGTATGCTTTTTGGAAAATTAAAAAGTCTTTGTCATTTTCGATGTAAATTACACTTGTGTGATATATCTTTTGCTTTTGAATCTGTAATTTCTGTGTATTTAATTTTTATTTTTGTTTTAGTGAAGTACTTTTCAATGTCTATTTGATTTACAGTATCTTTTACAAATTCAATTTGTCTCGCAAAATGGTTTAAAGGTTTCTCGGTGATTTGAATGTAGTTTTCGTTACTTTCTGATGCGCTGTGAATTGTTGCCACTGTTGAAATATTATCTTATTCTTCTTCTCCTATCAAGTTTTCTTCTAATTTAACACGGGAGAGGGCGTCTGCCACATAATTTAGTTTTCCTTCCAAGTATTTTATTTTGAAATTGTATTCGCTGAGTTTTATTCGCCAACGCTGTAATTTCATATTAGGTTCTTTTATGTTGTTCAGCCAAACGAGTGGTTTGTGATCGCTTAGAATATCGAAAGGAACCCCATATAAAAACGGACGAAAATATTTTGTTGCCCAAACAATAGCAAGTAATTCTTTTTCTATCGTGCTATAATTTTGTTCATGGTCATTGAGAGTTCTACTTGCAAAACTAACTGGTTTGTTATCTTGTGATAACACAGCTCCTATTGCAAAGTTACTAGCGTCAGTAGTAACTTGGAACGTTTTTGTAAAATCAGGGCAAATGAGAATTGGATCACTCATGATTAATATTTTTAATTTCTCAAAGGATTTGTTGTATTCGTTATTTCTAGTGTCGATTTTTTCTCCTTTTTTCAAAAAGACGGTCATGAGTTTTGCTATTTTAGCGGAAACTAGGATGAATTTTCGATAATAGCCACATAGACCTAAAAACGATTTAATTTCTTTTAAGCTTTTTGGTATTGAAAATTGTTCTATCGCTTTAATTTTATCTTTATTTGGTCGTATGCCTTCTGAACTTATAGTATGTCCTATGAAATTAGTTTGTTTCTTAAGAAATTCACATTTGTCCAGTTGGAGTTTTAGATTTAATAAGGTGAAAACTGATGTATATAAACCATTCTCAGTGGGGTTTTATTAAGAGACGTGGAATAACCGATGATGGCTGGCAAATACACAAGAAATGCTTGTTTAGACGTAAATACCCTGTCATACTTCGGACAACTATTTGTTTATTATGCACTTGGAGATTATTATTTATTGAAGATCCGTGTATCTATTATGCATCGGTATTTGTGATTGTTAAAAACGATTTCTATGTATTGGTGTATTTCCAGGCTGCTATTGGAAAATTTTCGGCTTGTTGACATTGCGGATTCAACTTGCCCAATTTCGGTTTCTATATGTTGCAATTGATCTTCGTGGTACTGCTCGTTTATGTTTATCATATTGGTTAGCGTCAGCGTCGTCACCGTAATCTGAATCGTACTGTTGTGACTCTCGTCAATTGCATGCGCGACTGTCGGCTCCCTTCTTTAAAACGCTTAGTTGTCACTCTTTGCTACTGTGGGGGCTGGCTATAGTTTCGGGTATCATTCTGTCTGTCGCGATTTAAGTCTTCTCTGAATTCATTATACAACTGCCTATTCTGATCGAATTGTTGTTGTCTAGTCTGTGCTGATCGCTGATAAGGAATTTGGTTACTGTTTACGTTCAAGTTTTGGGCTTGCGTGGGAACCTTGAATGGATTAAAGGGGCGACTGAATTGTTGGCCTGGATAAGTGTTTTTCTTGTGGTCGATATAAGTTTTGTTGTTTGTACTTGTGTTTAGGGAATTAACGCCTAATTTTGGACGATTATCAGATTTTTTGTCTTTTTCAGAAATTGGATCTTCGTATAGGCCTTCTTGCTGACCAACTTGTCGTAACTTTTGTACTGTCGAAAAATCATACCTTGCCAAGGTCATAAACAATCTATCTGGGAGTTTGCGTTGAATTGTGTTTTTGATTGTGGTGGCCATTGCTTGTGTATAAACAATTGAGTTATTTTGATTACCTTCTAAAGCTAATTTGTTTATTATAATTGTACTCTTATCTTCTAATTCTTCACAAAATAGACGTAAGTTACCTTTGTAAGGTGTAGAGTAGAGGCGTTGTGGTAATTCTTCCAGCGGGGTTTGTGTCTTAAATTCTTGATGAGGGCACCTTTTAAAGTTGTCCATTCGTTGTAGAATCCGAGCTGCGATATTTTTTCGGCGTCTCCAACGATTTGTAATTCAATGGCTCCAAAAATTACGGCCTTCTGTCGTGCGTCATTGGTAGGGTAAAGGTTCATCAAATACTCAATTCTCCTGATGAAAGGGCTGAGGCTGCATGGGTCTCCAGAAAATTGAGGTACTTGGCGGATCTGACGAAGCAGTTGAGTTAAGTTGTCGTTTGTTAATGCCATGTTTCCTGATGTTTGCTTGTTGTTGGTTTGTTGAATCTGTTTGATTTAACGAGAGTAAGGTAGCGGTCACACTCATTTAGCGGGCTACTGTAATTAATCAAATACTATTTGGGTGGCAGTCACACTTTGTCTAGTGGGCCACTGTTTTTTGTTCAAGTACTGCTCAGTATAATGAGGCTTATGTATTAAGTGAACTGCACTGTGCAGTTGTTAATTAATTAAACTTCACTTTAGTGGCGGTCACACTTTTCTAGCGGGCCACAAAATAGGTCTTCTTAATTAATTTTATGCACACAGGTTCTTTTGCGGATATCGTTTCGTTATAAAATTGTAATTTTTCCCGAATCACTATTTCGCGGCAATTCGCGTGCTCAATCTTAAAGAGCCTTGGTTGTACAAGGATTCTTTATCACTTGATTGAATAGGATCACGGATATTACTTGTAACTTAGCGATATCCTACCGGCTGCGCCAATGAAATGTTCATTAATTCATATCAATAAAAAAATATTGATTTTCTTTAATTTGTATTCATGTATGCATTTTATTTGTCAAAAGCCAACTTAAAACTAACTACAAGATTTGTGATATGGGCACAGCAAACCTTCAAAGCTCGGCTGCGGTTTGCTTACATTTGTTTACTTATTTCGATTCTGTTAGTTTACATTTGAGTTCTATAAGTTTACGTTTGAGTTCTGCATTTCTTGCATGTGTCTTTGATAAGCTTTGAAAAAGTGATGTGTCTTCGATAAGCTTTTGGAAAGTGAAGCTTTGCAAAAGATCGTTGTGTGTTTATGACGAATTTGTTATATTCTTATGGCAGATATGTCACTATATATTCTTAATCATCATCAACAGCCATGTCCGTCTGTCCGTCCGCCTGTATAAAAACTTGGATTTCGGAGACTATAAGAGCTACAGTCACCAAACTTGGTATGTATATCCGTCTATGCTGCGAGCAGTACAAGTTTACTTTAGATTGTGATTGTGACATGTCGATATTGCCATGTCCGTCTGTATGAAAAATTGGATCTCGGAGACTATAAGAGCTACAGTCACCAAACTTGGTATGTATATCCGTCTGTGCTGCAAGCAGTACTAGTTTACTTTAGATTGTGATTGTGACATGACTTTAAGATGAGAAACTTTTTTTGTCTGTTGAGGTATCCAAACCAAACTTACACAGTATATGAAAATCATTTTAAATTTTCTGACCAACTTTGGTTTGGATCGGACAAATATATATCAGATAGCTCCCATATAAGTAGTCTGACAAATATCAGAGTCAAGACATGCCTTTAATATGAGAAACTTTTTTGTCTGTTGAGGTATCCAAACCAAACTTACACAGTATATGAAAATCATTTTAAATTTCCTGACCAGCTTTGGTTTGGATCGGATAAATGTTGGTAATACTGCGTCTTTTCTCATAAGTAGTTAATTACTACGTTTGTCTTATTAGTTTATAAGACATCTCACATTGAGTACTTGATTTTGCTCTAGAATACGCTGTAGTATATTATAGTCGGCTCGCTTGAATGTAGCCGTTCCAACAAGTCTATCTTCGTTTTAGTTGTTGCTTGCACATAGACAACGTTGTTGAGGGTACAAAGTAGTATGCACAGTGCATGGGAGGAGCAGAGGAGGGGGAGGAGGAGGAGGAGGAGGAGGAGGAAGAGGAGGAGGAAGAGGAGGAGGAAGAGGAGGAGGAAGAGGAGGAGGAAGAGGAGGAGGAAGAGGAGGAGGAAGAGGAGGAGGAAGAGGAGGAGGAAGAGGAGGAGGAAGAGGAGGAGGAAGAGGAGGAGGAAGAGGAGGAGGAAGAGGAGGAGGAAATTTCCCAGATGAAAAATATCCCTCTCTTTTTTTCCCCTCTACCAATTTTTTTCTCTGAAAATTTCTCCTCTTCCATTTTTTTCTCTCTGAAAATTTGCCTTCTACCTATTTTTAGACCCTGAGCCCTGAGAAAAAGGGACTAATGGTTTTGTGTGAAAATTGTCTGTCTGTCGTCTGTCCGTCTGTATGAACGCCTGTTTCTCAGCAAGTGTAATAGCTAGAGATTCCATTCTTTTTGCAGAAGCTTCGTAGCTCTGTTACGCAGATCAAGTATATTTTCAAATTTGGATGCCACGCCCCCTTTGCCCACAATTAAAGAAACAGTGGGACTATCTCGATTTTCGACTTTTTTAATATGAATGCTAGAAATCCCAAAATTGGTATGCAGGATATTGGATACCATATAAACAAATTTCGCTAAAAAAATTTGGATACCACGCCCCCTTTGCCCTCGAATTGGTAACAAAATGCTGTATAGTTAACATTTTGTAGGCGAATTATTTGTTTCGAAATGAAAGTTTGCTTAAAAATACAAATCAGTCGAAAAATAATCAAAACAGTTCAATTAAATTTAGTTAATATTAGTTAAGTTTACTTTCTTTGGCAAAAAATTTGTTTGGCCAAAATTCCAAAGAAAATCATTTGACGATGATTTATTTTGAATTCTACTTAAGTATGTATTCAAGCCTCCACTCCCAAAAGACTGTGGTGGCGTAGGAAGATCTAGTTCGATCCTCGGTAGCGCAAACTATTTCTCAACTAAAGAAAATTTACTTTTTTTTTTAATTCCTGACTTTTTTGAAAAAAAAATCACTTTTTTTTAATGCCACGCCCCTTGGCCCACATATTTTATTTTTAAAACTATCGCTTTTTTTAAATTAATGTTTTGAACTAAAATTCATTCATTCATGTATCTCCCTTCTTTTTGTCAAAAAATATTATCTGGATACTGGCTCAATTTAATTTTCTTTTAATCAAAGTATTATTTTAAAAGTACTGGCTCAGGGTCTTCTACAGTTGGGCAAGCTCGACTGTAATCTTCCTAGCCCTGCGGTGGGCAGAACAACATGGTCTGGGGGCAAACCCCAATAAGACTGAGGTTGTTCTCTTCACCAAGCTCACCACCTTTTGGCAAAGGTGGGGACTACAGCCGTACATAATCAATTGGCTATACACGGCTGTAGTTAGACCCATCCTAACCTACGGAGCATTGGTCTGGTGGGAAGCGGCTCTGACCAAATCCCATCTAAGCAATTTTCATAGGGTGCAAAGGAACCACCCACACAACTTACATTCCGTCTCCCGGACTAATGTAGTTTGTTTCAGGCAGAAATCTACGTGGTCTGGCAGTCGGCAAAACTAATATCCACCTTGAAAGATGTCTCAAGGAACATATCGTTTTATGTCGACAGCCAGGCAGCAATCAAGGCTCTGTCCTCCAACACCACAAGAAATAAACTAGTTCGCAAACCGCCAAGGCGCTAAACCAACTCCACATCTAGAGGGCAGTGCTAGAATCATGGCAGATACACGCTGGACGGCCTCTTTAGGCTGTCTGGTCTCAAAAGCGCTCTGGCCATCCTACAACCAGAAGCGAACATCTCAACTCCTACAGTTTAACAAAAGGAGAATAAGGATGCTGATAGGAGTCCTTACGGGACACTGCCCCTTCGGCCGTATGGCCCAAAGGTACGGTGTACCGTCACAGGACTTCTGCCGCAGCTGCTGCGATGAGGAGGAGGAAGAAAGCATCCAACACATCTTGTGCTGCTGTCCTGCACTTAGTAGAAGTAGATCACGATTCCTCGGGGTACCCTTCTACGAAGACTTGGACAGCCTCGCTAACATACGACTAGAGGATCTGGCGCTCTTCCTTGATTCCACAGGTTGGTTCCGGGTATCTGGGATCAGCCCCAGAAACTAAAGACACTTCGTTTCATCCCTGTTAAGTCCCAACAAACGCCCCATCCAGCACCTATATTCCCCCCAACCCTAATCTACACCAACAGTAGACGGACACCACAATGGGCCCCATGGCCTTCGAGTGAACTCGGCCATTATTAGGCTGAGCGGTCCGTATAATCTAACCTAACCTCACAACAACACCATGTAAAGCAAGAAATCAGCAGCCAAAGAATATCAGCAGTAGCAGCAGCACCAAGCCTCAGTACACCAACTAGCTCAGAGGAGGAGGAGAAGGAGCAGAGGAAATCTGCGCCCAAATCACCAGTTAATTCATCGCCTGCAAAAAAAAGGCAGCTGAATCCAGCAGTGAGAACAGTTCCACTTAGCCAACACCGCCCAAGAAAGCTGCAGAATCTAGCACCGAAATATTAATTTTAATAGGGGCTCGTCCGTTAGTTCGCAGCGAAACCTTTATGGGATCACAAAAATCGATTTCAACGAGATCAACGAACCGAACAGCTGATAAACGATCTGCCGGCAAGGTACCAATTACTTGCACCACTAGCTTCGGTTTAAGCCTGGAACAATGGAAGCACTTTCGCACTAACAGAGTGCATTCTATTCGAGCATTTTCGACACAATTCAAAGTCAAACTAACCATATACAAAATTTTAAGCTCACAAACTTTCGACTCGGTCTTATTAAGCCAAACGAACTGTCTGAGTTCATGTCTCCAGGGTGCTTTATTGGTCACCTTATGGATGACTGCAACTTGATTGGCAACAAATGTTGCTACAAATGAAGGGGAAGTATATCTCCAATGTAGTGCGATTTCTGATTCAGTCAAGAAATGCACACTCTCGATTCGATATCGGTCCAACTTATACTTAGTTGCAGACCATAACTGGGCTAACGGGTACGCTTGACACAATTCGAGTCTGGATATGAACTGTGTTTCAAATGAAGCTACCTCTGCCTTTACAGTTTTTGAATCGGCATCATCGATTCCCAACAGCTTCTTGTTTACGCCTTATTAATTTACATTATGATGGTTCAAAAACCATTTAGCCAATTGAAATTTCTCCGAATCCAAAATTTCGGGCACTAGACTATTTTTAATGTCTGCCGTGAGGGTATATCGGTTCAGACCAAACCTACGAATTGAAAAACTTAAATCCCTCTGAATAGTAGGTACGAGTACACTACTTTCAGGCCTCAGGACGCACTGGTGTGGAT
The DNA here is from genome assembly GCA_035047385.1 of Drosophila tripunctata. NCBI lineage: Eukaryota > Metazoa > Arthropoda > Insecta > Diptera > Drosophilidae > Drosophila > Drosophila tripunctata. Next base: position 12,774 of record JAWNPS010000310.1, read on the forward strand.
TGACGAATTGCGGTCCTGGTAGAACTACAATACCTTGGACTGACATGTAACCAAGTTCGAGATACTTTTTCATACAACTCAAATGCATTTCATTGAGTTTCGACACTTGGGTTTCAGTCTTGAGATGTTTGCTGACCCCAAAGTGTCCTATCAATAAATGAAGAGAAAGTCCCTGCTCGGGCACCAATGAAAAATCGAGAAATCCAAAATTAAGAACGAATTGCAATTTAAATTATAATTACAATATATTTGGTACTTGGTCAATCGCGGAAAGGTATTTGGTGGCGTGCGTGCGTTCTGTGCAGTTGCATACAAACATATGACGACTTACATGCTAGCTTAAATATAAGAGAACTAGAATACAATGTAGGCAAATTCAATGTATTCATTTCACTTTTCTAATAATAATTTTGGGTTTCTATTAGAGCACTGCATGAATGCCAGAAAATTGGGATTCGAATGAACAATGCTCAAATTGAATTGAGTGAATGTGAATTAGTTGTCAAATGAATGTAGAATGTCAAAACGAAAAATTACGAAATGAATGAGTGAGTAGACGAGTCTATGTGAAGTTGTGTTTTGAGTCCATTCGAAAGCCAAAACAATATTTTTTTCATTATTGTGCTTTATTGTGTGCGTAATAGAAACGATTTAAATTCTAAACACAAACAAATGGATTTTTTTTACATATGCAGTAATTTTTAATTTTTTCTTTATATTATTTAATATACATATTACAAGTATTTATGCATTTAATTCATGTTGGCATTTAAAAACATAAGTTTATTTATGTTATTAGTATTTAGTCAGTTTGTTTAATTTAATTTTTTAGATTCTATGCCCCACTAATTTGCTCCTTTAATTACCAACAATTTGTTCTCTAATAAATAAATCATCACAATCATCATCTTAACAAAAAAAGTTCCCTTTTTCCATTTTAATTTCAAACATTTGCTTGCTAAGCAAGCCTTGCTTCTTCTAAATCTAACGATATTATACACAGAATGTATAAGCAACAACTCGAATGATTCGAATGATATCAGGCCTGTCAAAATTTTACAACTTAACTCATTGTGTTAAAGGTGTATATTATGAGTTGACACTTCCACTCATATTGATACTCATTGAATTCATTGTATGTTTGACACTTACTCATCTCAACTCAATTCAAATACATTCAATCTGACGTATGTTATGAGTAGACTCATGCAGTGCTCTAGTTTCTATAATGCTAACTAAATATACAAGTATATGCTGTATGTGTTCAACCTAATAATAGTTATGTTGGAATATATACTTTTCTGTAGATAATTCCACGAATGCTAAACGTTTTGAAAAAAACTGAACTTTCGCTGATTCCTGATATTTTAATTGATATTTATACCCTCAGAAGTATGAAACAGGCATATATAAATTCTTAATCAGCATCAACAGCCGAGTCGATATAGCCATGTCCGTCTGTCCGTCCGTCTGTATGAAAACCTAGATCTCGCAGACTTTAAGAGCTACAGCCACCAAACTTGGTATGTGTATCCGTCTATGCTGCAAGCAGTACAAGCAATTTTTACAATTTTTGCCAAGCCCCCACCGCCCCCGCAAATCGAGTAAAATGAAAAGTTCTGAAGATATCTGATCGAAATTTACACAGTATGTTCAGGTTACCATTTAATGTAAATAAATTAAATAAATTAACGCAGATAAAGATAATAAAAACGTGTGGTACACTCACTGACAATCTTACCTGGTCTCGTCGAGAAAAATAAGGAAATTTTGTTGAGCGCTGCTTTTTGTGTGTTTTTAAGACATATTATTGACTTACTTGTTTAGATTATAAACCATATTATCTATAAATTCCTTACTTCTAGTAGCCATACGATCTTCACTTTCATCAATTCGAAGAGTGTGAGCATCTTTCATGCCAGCAACAACATTTATAATAGCATCTCGATCATCTATATAAGCTCGTAATTCGAATGGAACATCCTCAAAGTCTTGCATTGCAAGTTTAGTTGCAATAAATCGGATAACTATTTCAGTCAAGTTTTCGGAAAAATGAACGGATATTTCACGCAATTGAACAAAAAAAGCTTGTGACTGTTCCAAAAACTTTGACATTAAATCCGAAATTTTTCGGTGAAAATTTGCGGTTGACTCCTGTAACACGAACACTAACATTAGTATCATATACATCAATGCATTATAAACGAAAAACCCGAACTTATAACTTCTATTATCAATTTTGTGTAGATGGTCAGGACCCCGTAGTAGTACCTACACTACACATGTTATTATACATAAATTTAAAGTATAAAAGGAAAAAATGACGTCTTTGGCATGCCAATTTCATATGAATTTACAGTACACTGCACGAACTGAAGACGTAACAACAGTCTAAGACCAAAACAACTAAAAAGAAAAACAAATATTTAACATGGCAGTAGCACAGCCAAGAGAACAAAATGGCAAACCGAAACTCAAAACTGGAACAAACTGTGATGACACTTATTAGTAGTTATATGTATAGTTATTAAGTTCATGAATTAATTAATTTGTTAGATTTGCCATTTTAGGGGTTTTTGAGAAGAAATTCGTGTTGTTTTCATTCGCTTCCACACTCACGTCGTTCGCGTCTCCTCATCCGAACTGCGTTCAAATCCAGAAGGTGCAGTTTATATTTTAATAAAGGTTTCTTAAACACGCATGCAACTAAATCAAGAAAATTGGTTAAATATCCGGACATACCTAGGCTCCTGATTCGCTCTCATGACCATGGTGGCCACCTCGAAGAGGCCAATGAAGAAGCACAGCATTAGGGGTCCAAAAATAGCGCCTTACCAGCCAATCCAGGACATGCCATCAGCTATCGCCAGACCATTCAGATAAGGATGTCCTCCACCTTTCAGATCTGTGTAGATAGCCATCTCAAAGGAAGAGGGGACAAAGAACTGCAGGAGGAACAGTAAGACGCCGGCATAGAAGTGATCTTGGGCGAGCGACAGCTCCAAAAAGGCAGGAACAGCACACCAATAGCTGCCCAGGAAGGGAGCAGCTGCCAAAAAAGCGGCCAAGGCGGAGGGCAGGAAGACAATGCGGGCACCAAACACCGTATGCACCAGCCAAGTGAACAAACCAGTAAAGGTTGAACACTTGAACCTGAACAGAAGCACAACCGTTACAGAGTTCTCCAGAGCATCCGCCACCTTGATGCCCCAGGTGGAGTACCCCAAATACTTCGTAATCTGCAAGGGAGCGTATTTCTCCTGGCTGCTCGATAGCAGATAGAACAAAGCGGTGAATCGGTAATGTATTATTAAGAAAAGCTTTTTTAACATCCATCTGATGTACCTTAAAATTAAGCTGGACTGCTAATGAAAGTATGAACCTAAAACTTGAAATTCTAGCCACAGGAGAATGTTTCCGCATAGTCAACCTGGAACTTTTGAGTAAATCCTCTGGCAACCAGTCTAGCTTTGTATTCTATTGGGATATGTCCACAATATTTTTATACCCTCTGAGGGGTATATTGGGTCAAATATGATCTGGACATTTAATATATTTTTGTTTAGACTATCATCATGTTCATTATAGGATATCTTAGGCTTTGACTTAAGCCCTCACTTTTTCTAGTAACTATTTTGGCATCCGTATTTTCTTCCAGAGCATTATCTGAATGATCAGCTTTTTCATAATCCGTACTCTCATTCGGGATACATAATTCCTTACTTTCATAAAGGAGATTAGTTTTTCTTTTTATACCCTCTGAGGGGTATATCGGGTTAATCAGAAGTATGTCACAGGTGGAAGGAGGCGAGGCAGACCCAAAAAAATATATATATTCTTGATCAGCATCAACAGCCGAGTCGATATAGCCATGTCCGTCTGTCCGTCTGTGCGTCTGTCCGTATGAACAAACAAATCTCAGAGATGGTAAGAGCTACAAGTTCAAAGTTGGTCAGTATCGACCACATATTTAGTTAGTCAATACAAGTTTGTTTTCATTTTTTTAATGCCATGCCCTATTCGTCCACAATAAGTGAAAAACCAGACACACCTCGGAAAAATACATGTTTTTGGCAAATAGGGACACCAATTTTGTCGTGCAGGTTACTAGATGGAACATAATGATATTACCAAAAAAATTTTTTGGATGCCACGCCTCCTTCACCCACCAAAAGCACATATGCGTTATAACTTTGCATGCCGCTAGCTCTCTTATTTCTTAACGTATAGTTTTGTATCTTAATATATACTTGGAGACAAATAATATCAAACGATTTTGAAAATTTCATCAAAATCGGACCAAAATTAAAAAAACAAAAAAGGAAGATAACAGTCGAGCTTGGCCGACTGTAGAAGACCCTGAGCCAGTATTTTAAAAATAATACTTTGATTAAAAGAAAATTTAATTGAGCCAGTATCCAGAATATATTTTTTTGATTAAAAGAAAATTAAATTGAAGATACATTAAGGAATGAATTTTAATACAACTCTACATCGTATCTATGAGTTGCATTTAGTGCAAAACAGCTCTTATTACATGCTGATTGGCCAACAAATAGCGTATCCCACTTCTGAACTGTAGAACCCTCTTTTAGCCTTCCTAGGCCGACATTAGTGCTTTTTTTGTCAGTCCGAATAAATTATACCAATTTATTAATGTCTTTATGTTTATTGATTAATTCTAAGAAAAACAATTTCACGACTGATCTGCACCAATGCCATTTCTCGATATCATGTTTTCGATCGATAACATCTTTCAAGGCTGTAAAGTCAACAGAAGGGCTGCTAACTTGATGCGATGCTTACACATCCAAAGCAAACACTCAGCTGTTGACCGTAGTCCATGATAGTAGTCCACCAGTACTTGTAGCCTCTAGATCCTCTAGAAACAAATGAAATACGATCAGCTATTTATATGTAGACTGACCCGCAGCGTGGGATATGCCGCGTTTGCACTTTGCCTAAGCCTTATGCTGCCTGATTTATGTATATGCCATATGTAAATACATATAAGTTAAGTCCGGGCGCCCTGCGAGCGCCTGGCTTCTAAGTCTGGGCGCCCAATGGGCACCCGACTATATTACCTTAACATTGTTGGTATCCGGTGTATTCAGTTTTAGTTGTGGCAAGATCCCAGTGATCCCGAGTATATAAGATGTTATTTGGTTCAATTCGTTATAAATTCTTTATTTCAATTTTTATATTTGCAAGAATGTCCAATGCCGGTCCGCCAAGCTCTCACGTGTTGGGTTGCTCGTCCCTGAGTGAACCAAACCGAGTTGTTCATGAGTGAGGGAACAAAAAGAGTTGTTCAGGAGTGAGTGAACAAAAAAGAGTTGTTCACTTAGGTGAACAAGTGAACATGTTTCATCGTGTTTCATGGCAACGTGCATGTGACGGTCAAATTGCACTGTCTGCAATACGGACATCAACGGCGACTGGAATGAGCAGCTTGCTCGTCGCAGGGGCGACGAGAGTCAAGGGGGAATATTTGCACTATTAACTTATATGTATACGCTCTCTCTTTCCGTCACTGCACTTTTAATTTCAAATAAAAAAACTAAGGAAGATTACATTCGAGCTTGCTCGACTGTAGAAGACGCTGAGCCAGTATTTTAAAAATAACACTTTAATTAATATATAGATAATATTTTTTTGATTAAAAGAAACTTAAACTGAAAAATTAATTTTAATACAACCCGTACTTGCATTCAGTTCAAAACATTAATTTAAAAATAGTGATAGTTGTAAAAATAAAATATGGACAGTAATACTATTTTGTCCTGTGGGCGGAGGGGCGTAGCATTAAAAAAAGTGATTTTTTTCAAAAAAGTCAGGAATTAAAAAAAAGTAAATTTTCTTTAGTTGAGAAAAAGTTTGCGCTACCGAGGATCGAACCCTAGATCCCCTGCTCTTCGCAGGCGAGCACTTTACTCCCTACGCCACCACAGTCTTTTGGGAGTGGAGGCTTAAATACTAGAGCACTGCATGAGTCTACTCATAACATACGTCAGATTGAATGTATTCGAATTGAGTTGAGATGAGTAAGTGTCAAACACACAATGAATTTAATGAATTTCAATATGAGTAGAAGTGTCAACTAGAGCACTGCATGAGTCTACTCATAACATACGTCAGATTGAATGTATTCAAATTGAGTTGAGATGAGTAAGTGTCAAACACACAATGAATTAAATGAGTATCAATATGAGTGGAAGTGTCAACTCATAATATACACCTTTAACACAATGAGTTAAGTTGTAAAATTTTGACAGGCCTGATATCATTCGAATCATTCGAGTAGTTGCTTATACATTCTGTGTATAATATTGTTTGATTTAGAGAAAGCAAGGCTTGCTTAGCAAGCAAATGTTTGAAATTAAAATGAAAAAAGGGAACTTTTTTTGTTAAGATGATGATTGTGATGATTTATGTATTAGAGAACAAATTGTTGGTAATTAAATGAGCAAATTAATGAGCAAATGTCATTCTACATTCATTTGACAACTAATTCACATTCACTCAATTCAATTTGAGCATTGTTCATTCGAATCCCCATTTTCTGGCATTCATGCAGTGCTCTATTAAATACATACTTAAGTAGAATTCAAAATAAATCATCGTCAAATGATTTTCTTTGGAATTTTGGCCAAACAAATTTTTTGCCAATGAAAGTAAACTTAACTAATATTAACTAAATTTAATTGAACTGTTTTGATTATTTTTCGACTGATTTGTATTTTTAAGCAAACTTTCATTTCGAAAAAAATAATTCGCCTACAAAATGTAAACTATACAGCATTTTGTTAGCAATTTGTGGGCAAAGGGGGCGTGGTATCCAAATTTTTTTAAGCGGAATATGTTTATATTGTATCCAATATCATGCATACCAAATTTGGGCTTTCTAGCATTCATATTAAAAAAAACAAAAACCGAGATAGTCCCACTGTTTCTCTTATTGTGGGCAAAGGGGGCGTGGCATCCAAATTTGAAAATATACTTGATCTGCGTAACAGAGCTACGAAGCTTCTGCAAAAAGAATGGAATCTCTAGCTATTATACTTGCTGAGAAACAGGCGTTCATACAGACGGACAGACAGACAACTTTTCGCACAAAACCATTAGTCCCTTTTGCTCTTTTTCAAAGTGCTCAGGGTCTAAAAAGTTTGTCATACAACGAAAATCGCTACTTTCAAGGAAGTCATTGCCACGTGCATTGCACTGAGCTGTGCACACAAGCAACTTAAACAAAAAACGTGTCAGCGATATAGACATACAAATATGTGTGCACATTAAGTTCTTGCAGCAGCTACTTCCAATTGGACTCATATAATTGGACACGAAGCTCAGAGGGTATTACACGGTCGGAATACTCGACTGTAATTTTCGTTCTTGTTAGAAATGGTGATACCGTCACAGTCAACATTTTTTGACATTCCTGCCTGTTGCAGACGCTGCACAGACATGAGGTTTCCTTGCAAAAAATCACAGCACGCACGTGGAACTAATTTCAAAAACTTTAATTATTTTACTTTAACTGGCATGGACTGGGCCCATAATCTTTTAGAAAACGAGGTGTTGTACTAAATAAAAGATTTGATTTATGGGAATTTGTTTTTATAAGTTGAATATTTTTATAACCTTTGATTACATTTTCGATTCGCAACACCACATCCACATTCACAAAGTCGAGAAGAAGAAGATAACGTAATTCACATTTCAAGTGTGACCAGATTTAACATAATACAAAATATCAGAAACAGTATTGTGTAATACTATTATTTGAAAGGGGAATAGGGATATTCCAACACCGAGGTTACGTTTTTTTATCAATAAATGCAATTTTGCAATACGTTTGACTAGTGTCAATTAGTTGCACGCGAAGAAAATAATTAGTCCAGCCTCGTGTGCATTTTAATATGCAACAATTCCAGTTTTACTCTTTTGTTTTATTTTAATGGTGAAAATTTCTGGAAGTTCAAACAGCTTTTGCGACACCTGATCGACTAAATTATACCTGGCAATACTATTAAGCACTACTTAAATTAACTCCTAAAAGGATGATATATATACATAAGAATATATGTAAAGATGCATATTAATATGCCCTGCACTTAATTGTTTCTGTATTGCCAAATAATATTTTGCACTGTAGTTATCACTTTTACTACCACGATTTCAGGGTGGAATAAATGAAACCTACGGCGACTTTCTGCAACAATCCTAAGGCAGGGTCAACTGTCTGAATGAGGTGTCCTCAAAAGTTTTTAAACGGAGTGCAGGAAGACAATGCGGCCACAAACCCGTAAAGGTGGAGCACTTGAACATGAACATGAGCACAACTGTTAAAGAGTTCTCCAGAGCATCCGCCACCTTGATGCCCCAGGTGGAGTACCTCAAATACTTCGTAATCTGCAAGGAAGCGTATTTCTCCTGGCTGCTCGATAGCAGATAGAACAAAGCGGTGAATCGGTAATGTATTATTAAGAAAAGCTGTTTTAACATCCATCTGATGTACCTTAAAATTAAACTGGACTGCTAATGAAAGTATGAACCTAAAACTTGAAATTCTAGCCACAGGAGAATGACTTCTCATAGTCAACCTGGTACTTTTGAGTAAATCCTCTGGCAAGCAGTCTATTGGGATACCTAGTTCATTATATTGGATGAAAAAAATCCATCTACTATCCAAAATATTTTTGCTTTCTGGTTTCTATA